>RXPK01000981.1:0-70098 GCA_004143645.1 Protaetia brevitarsis | reverse complement strand
TATAGGCGCCTCGTTTTCTTCTCGGTTTTCTGGCGTATTTTGTTGTTCTGTATTAAGCATTTCTGCAAAATACTCCTTCCATCTCTGCATTATGTCATCCTCTTCCTCTAAAATCTTACCGTTTACTGCTTTTATACGAATATTTGAGTTTTCTTTGCCTTTCCTTAGCGTTTTCAGTATTCCGTAGAATAACTTTTGGTTACCCTTACTGTCGCATTCCATTTTTTTTCCAAATTCTTCCCAGGATTGCTGTTTCTCTCTTCTCACCATCTGTTTCACTTTTGCTCTTTGTTCTTTGTACTTGTTATAATTTTCGTTATTCCTTTCACTAAGATACATTTTCCATTTTTGTTTTTTCACTTTTACTTCGTTTTTAATTTCGTTGTTCCACCACCTTGTTTGTTTTTTGGCTGTATCTTTTCTGCTACACCCGCACGATTCTTTTGCTGTTTTTATTATAGCATCTTTAATTACTCTCCACATGTCCTCTACCGGCTTGTTGTTTATGCTATTTCTAATTTTATTCATTTCTGTCTCTATTTTCTCTTTGTATACTTTGGCTATCTCTTCTTCTCTTAATTTGTATGTTCTAATTACTTCATTTCTTACATTACTTTTATTTTTTCTTTTAGTTTTAGCATCTTCTGGTGATTTCTTGTTTTTTATTCCTATTTTTGTTAGTACCAGGTAGTGATCGGAATATATTTCGGATCCTCTTCTTACTCTTGTATCTTTGATTTCTCTTCTATAATTCTTATTAACAATAACGTAATCTATTATTGATCTTTCTTTTCTATTTATTATTTCTCTGGTATATTTATGTGCGTCTTTGTGTTCGTAAAAAGGTATTTGTCACCACCAGATTGTTCAAAATACAAAAGTCTATTAATCTACGGCCGTTATTATTTCTTATATTTTCTCCGTATTTCCCTATTGTGTTTCCTGTTTCATCGTCTTTTCTTCCAACTCTCCCGTTTAAATCTCCTAGTATTAACAATCTGCCCTCGCTTTCTTCAATCGTTTCCGTTAATTGGTCCCAAAATTCATCTTTTATACTGGCTTTTTCGTCCTCATTTGGTCCATATACAGTTACAATTGTTGTTTTTATTTTTTCCTCTATTTCCATTTCTATTATCAATATCCTCTCTGACACCCCAGTCCATTTTCGTATGTATTTCACGTTTTCTTTCTTTATGAAACATCCCACCCCTTCTCTCGCACGACTTCCTACTTCTACTCCACAGTATATTAGTAGATGGCCTCCATTTAAAAGTATTTCTCCTTTACCTTTCTTTTTCGTTTCGGTAATCCCCACTATATCTGCATTTACCTTTTCCAATTCCTCTACTAATTCCTCTTCCTTTCCTGTCAAGCTTCTGACATTCCATGTTCCTATTTTCCATAAATTCTGCCTCTTGTTTATTTTAGTTTGTTCCGGTATATCATTTTCCTTGTCCATTGTCCGGTCGTCATCTAATTTAGCAGCCCTATAAAAATCCTCTAGTTTTTTGACAGTTCTAGTTGATTTATGCGTGAGTTCCATTTCCATGCTTCGTTTTCTATTTGAATTTTGCCCTTTTCAATTCTAGCCTTTTTTCCCCTGTCTTCTTGCTTCCTGCAACTTTACTCTCAACTGTTTTTGCGCCTCTCTGTCTTCTTTTGGCAGGTCATTATTAATGTAGACGCGTTCCTTGAGTTTTCTAAGTTTGTGTTTGTTCCTTAAAATTTGTTCTTTGTCGTGCAAGTTGGCCAGCTCTATCAAGTATGTTTTGTCTCCTAGATTCTGAATTGTTTTGATATTTATCTGTACTTCTAGCTTTTCCGTTATGAAATCATTCATTTTGTTTTTAAGTTCGTTTTGTGATTTGTTAGCATCCATTTTTTTTCCTATTACTACTACATTCATTTTTCTTTTTTCTCGCTCCAAGTTCACTACGCTATTTCTCAAGTTCGCCAATTCTCTTCTTATTTCTATATTCTCCTTAGATGTTGATTCGTATTTATTTTTAAGTTCCTCATTTTCCGTTTTTAACATTTTTAATCCCTCTTTGTATTCTTTCAACTCATCTCTCATTTCCATCATCATATTTATTATCAGATCTAATTTATCCTCCCCACGTTTATCGTCCATGTTTATCTTGATCCACTCTACAGTGGAATTTCCAACCTTCTCTTAGCCCTAATACGGCCCTGTTGTCTTCGTTGTCGATAGCCGGCGTCACCGCGCAAAAAGTCTGGCCCCAGCTGTCCCGTCGGAGGCCAAAAACCTTTATCAGTGACGCTTCCCTTTGCACGTTTATTGTGTTTTAATGCTATATAATATTAATAGTTTATCCTACCTCGTTATTTCTAGTAGTTACACTTCTCTGTTCCGATTCCACACTATGTATTTTTTCCTGTAAATTAACTGCTCAAATCTCCCAGTTTTTTGAGTTTAATTGAGAGCGCTCGTTTACACACACTATACACAATACTTGCCAGGAGATCCATCTTTTTTCTAGTATCATAGTAATCATGGGTGTGTTAACGCAGTGAGGTATATCCACTACATTGTATTTGGTCTTAATTCGCATATTTTTCCATGGCTCTTCTAGCCAAGATGAGCATCTCTCATGATAGTAATTCTGTATTATTCATTATATCCAACTAATCATCTTAATCTTAGAGCCTGTGTTATCAATGCCGTGGGGTTTTAGCTTCGCCCCAATTAATTTAACAGAATTGTTTTTCTATATCATTAAAGAGGAGATTTGATTCACCGGGAATACCTGAGAAGCATGAACATGCTTAGGTTTATATGAAACCGCTTTATAAAATAAATCTATGTATTAACAAAAATAAGCTTTTGGCTCAATTATGTTCTAATGCCGCATTATTTAATAAACTACGTGCCGAAAAAATAACACGAGTGAATGTAAAGCTGAAATCTTGTTAAGACAACTGGCTCCATGTAAAAAGTCGCTGATAATCATATCGCCCACATCTGTCAGAACTTCATACATGAGGAGGAAGTAGTAATTCTCGCCTGTCTTACTCGCCCACCGGATTTAAACCCGATCGAGCATGTGTGGGATATGATCACAAATCAACAAATGACAATTGCACAAGCAAGTGAAAAAGCGACTAACCATTTCTACAATAGCATAATCCATTAAAAGTTGGGTTTGAAGGCAAATAATTGTGAAACGGCAATTTAAAATGTAAAAGAATTTTTAAACTGATATTGATTGTTCTTTGATTTGTTCATTGGTCTATAATTAGCTTTTAACAACTAACAAGATAATCCCCTTTATCATTTACGTTATTAATAACGTGTACGTTATCAGAAAATATTTCAGCCTAAAGTGGTATGCTGTAACCGATAAGTGTACGTTATAAAATAACATGCATGTTATTTACAGTACGTTATGTGGAATAAAATAACGCCATACGATCCCTTGCAGTTATACGAATAACAGCAATGTTATGAACAAAAGTGAGGTTAAAGTTTAAGTGAATTGTTAATGAAGCAAGTTGATTTTGAAAATGAGTGATGATTCAAGAATTGTTGGCTGTTGGTTTATACAGCAATTTAACTGTTAATTGATAACACTAACTGTGAAATAGGCAATCGAAAGGTACATTGCATAAAAAGATTATTTGTGTTTTTGTAGGAATAATTCTGTAATTGAAATAGACCTGGATTGGACTTGCAAAATCCTTTGAACTACTTCTTAACATTTTCATAAAATTTTTTATAGGTAGATTGCTAGAATACGGTGCTCACATAACAAATCGAACCATTCATACAGCAATAAAGACAAACACAGAATATCTGTTGAAACATGGAAATACTATATTTTGAAAGTATATTGGTTAAGGATTTAAATATTTTTACGCACACAGTGGTTACCAGAAGTGTGTGTTTTTTATTATTTAATTTTGACTATGTAGGGATACTAGCATTTAAAAGGTAGGTGATGTATATACCCCAAGATGTAAGGTGTTTAATACTTTCACTAATATACAAATTTGCTCAATGTTTCCTGTTCCTTGGTAGCACTTTACACCATTTTAACTTTAACATGATCTCCCTCTTATTCTCTTCCTCTGTGTATGGTTTTCCCTTACTCCGTGGCCATTGATTTTATATAAGTATATTATATATAATCAGTGTCCTTGGCGAATGCTGGGAGATAACGAAAGTCGTTCCATTGGCGCATTTAATAACAACTGATAGCTGACTGATTTACAGTAGACTCGCGATTATGTGAACTAATCACATTTCACATTTTTTTATCATTTCTCAAAACTAATATTCGTATGGTCGCGAGGCTACTGTATTATATTTTTGTTATTAAAAATCATAGGGAAGTTATTTAGTTAGAATAGGATCATTTCAATTGTTATGGAACCCATATAGTACTTAGAATAGGTAGCCTCGTGTAGTACCTTTTCAGGTAGAGCACGGGGTTAGGATGATTTGTAATAATTTAGTTTTCATAAATAAAGTGTGTTGTGGCTATGTTTATTTCTGGTCCTCCAGTCGAATTCCAAACCACGTTAGTTGTTTCTCTATACTGCTTTAGATCGGTTTTAAATCTGTTCTTACTACCTCGTTTCGAACTCTGTCTCTCTTTGTGTTGCCTCGGAAGATGATAATAAAGAAAAACACTTCACTTATTAATTTTAACCCGGTTTTACTTCACAGCACCGGCCATACATTCAACATAACCTAACACACATCTTCTATGTGACTGTTGGTGTTAAAAGTAACGTTAATTTATCATACTGAATTGGCAGGAATTAGAACTTTCTCTTGTGATTAATTTATTAATAATATCCTTGACAGCGTTTCATTACGACAAATATTTCGGGTTTCTTTAGTTTTGACATTTTTATATTTTCTTTATTCCTTGGGTAACTGAAGTTTGATTCTGTAGATGGCGCTGGTTTGGATACTTTTGGCGTGAAATAATCAATATTTACAAGTTATAAAGTGGAATTTAATCTTCTTTTAATATTTTAATCTTTATGTTCGCTTCTCAAATGAATTTGTATAAACAGTTTCTTCAAAATGTCATTGTTAACGACACAACACCACTACCACACTAACCGTTACGGTTGCACCACAATTATTCTCTAAGTTTGTTCGCGTCGCATGAACTATTTGCACTATTATGCACTTTTTAGAACTTTTGTGTGCAAAAGTGTATAATGGTGCAAATAGTTCATGCGATGCGAACAAACTTCTTAAGTTTGCACTATTATGCACTTTTTAGAACTTTTGTGTGCAAAAGTGTATAATGGTGCAAGTAGTTCGTGCGACGCGAACAAACTTATTGTGCAAATACATAGTTCATGCGACGCGAACAAACTTCTTAAGTATGCACTATTATGCACTTTTTAGAACTTTTGTGTGCAAAAGTGCATAATGGTGCAAATAGTTCATGCGACGCGAACAAACTTATTCTACAAATAGTTCATGCGACGCGAACAAACTTTTTCTAATTGACAGAATCACGCATAAAGCTGTCTCCGTTGTTAGACGTTTCCCATCTCTATACTTTTTTCCTCTAAAAACGTTTTAATTTTAACATGTGGGATAACGTATAGTGGATACAACATACAAAAATTCATTGCAACTGTTATGATGACGCTTGTATGTTATACCAAATATAATACTAGTATACATATGGTCAAATATAATACTATATATTTATATTGTATTTGGTTATACGTTAGGTTATTTTGAACGTTTTACATTAATTATAACGTAAATGATACAGCATAAGGGGGAATATCCATAAAAAAGAGTTCAAAAAGATTGAAATTTGGTAAAGGTGCGTCTGTCTGGATTACTAGCTATTTAGCAAGGAAAATAGGAAAAATAAAATCCCTACCAGGAACGGATATCAGAACGATTAATGCTACAGATCGTAAGGCCTTCCAGTTAGGAAACTTTTCGCAGCCACCTCTGTTTATATTATATAATATTGGTATCGATATGACTATAGACAAATCCAACACCTGCATGATGACAATCTTTATTAATCGTCACTTGAACATTTTCGTGACATTTTAAATATTTTTGATAACAAGTTGTATAGCAGCTACATTAGATAACAAAGTCAAAACAGAATACATGATTCTTTCCAAATTAATACATTCTGTTCCACAATTCCTAATGCTTACGTTAGTCTTCCATCAGGAACTCCTTCATCTTAAAAACTATAAAGACATTAATAATTGTCACACGTCAAAAACTTGACGTCATTTAGATATTTTTTATCAAAATTTGACGATATGTTAGTATAATGACATCTGTTTTTTTTGGCAATTTTTTTATTATTATCCTGAATGCCCATGTAACTTACAACGCCAGAAAGTAAAATACAAGAAAGTGTTGGAAGGGGCAAAGCGCAGGAAGATATTATATATAATTTCATTGATTAAAGAAACTGGAACTGGATAATTTCATTACTAACGATTGCATGACTTAAAATCTTCGCTAAACCATTACAAACAAGGTTGCTAAAGCCGCATCTCGATACTTCAGTATTTTTTTTATGATGCGTACAGACATCAAGTGTTTGCAAAACTAGCAAGTGATGCAGATAAACAAGTAAATGAAATGGACAAATCATGAAAATCCTAATAACAACATTTATTCAATTACATATGATTACCAGAATAAATAATAAATAATAGTAATTATTCTACACCCAGACGAAAAACAACTAAGACATTGAAAATAAGGTAAAAATATTATTTTGTCAGTATATTTTGTTTTCATTAAAAATACCTCGTGTTACAGACTCTATTTGTGATATTGCTCTTGAAACCAATACAATGTTAAAAGTAATCCTGCTACTTGTTCTTGCAATTTCTCGTGGTTCGATTGGTAGTAGTGGGAGAGAGTTACGTAAGATTTTTTTTGTGTAAATTGTACTTCGATGTTTTTAGTTACCTGACTTAACATATACATTAATACAAAATTTAAACTAAATTGACTAATTTAACATGTCATGATTTTAGCGCTTTACATTCCCAATGTTCACTATCGGATCCGAAATTATGTGAATGTTTGTAGAGAAAGCAAATGAAGTAATTCCTATCCTAACTAAGGTAAGCATTGTGTGCAGATGTGGTGGATATTCTTTGTATATGAAATGGAGGTAACTTTGTGTGTAACTATGATGAAAAACATATACAGGTTTACAATTGACATTCTCCTATACAAAAAACAAAAAAAAAATTACAAACACTAATTACATTATACAATCCAAGAACAAAAATTAGAGCAACCTGGTCCCTGGTGAATAAAGTAACAACAAAAAAAAACAAACAAACAGTATCAATAAGCTTTCGAATATCACAACAAAACAGTAGGACAGATATGGAAGAATTTAACTCTTCAACGTGAGAGTCAGTTAAGTCAACCACTCTAACAAGCTTATACTGAGAACATCAATACTAATAAAAGGTCTAAGGTACTCTATGATGCGAACCTGTCGAAGTGTATAACATAATCGTTAGGCTAAAATGATACTCCAGCAGTGAGACCTGATACATTGCCAGACAAAGTTAATTAAAGACTGTGCAGACATTCTCTGCATCCCGATAGCAAAAAATGATTAACCTCTGTTTGGAAGTGCATTTTCCTAGTTATCTGAAACTAGCCATAATAAAAACCGATTTATAAAAAGAAAATGAAAAATACAAATTTGAGAACTATAGACACCAATTGCTTTAATGTATATTATAGTAAAAGTAATGAAGAAGCAATTTTAAAAGACTAATACATTTTTCTGAAGTTATGCAATTTAATAACTATTTACAAAATGGATATATTAAAGGGAGATCAAACCACCAACCTGGCGATATATATTGTGATAAAATAAGGCTTTTGACAGTGTTGACCATGGCATCTCGCTGCGTAAACTAAAAGTAATGGTGGATTCCGAGGAATAGTGCTTAGCTTACTGAGATCGTACTTAACAGGCCGCAAACAATGCGTAGAAGTAAACCTAAAGCGTGAGATACATTTGTGTATTTGTTATTTTTTGTGTTTATGTATCTATATATATTGACGTATTCTACGCTGTAATGCATAATGGAATAAAGATGGATCTATTATTATTACAGCGTGAGATAGTTCGATCAAATTGGCTGGACACTGATAGAGGTGTACTACAAGATTCATTACTAGGAGCTTTTTTGTTTATATTATACACAAGTGGCTCACCTGGCATAACAAATCATTTTCTAAATATGTATACAGATGATACATCGGTGATTATTTCAGAACAAAACAGCAGTGAACTCAGTGATGAAATAGTGAGCGTTATTACAAGAATGGATACCTGGTTCCAGACGAATAATTTATCATTAAACGTTGAAAAAACTAATTTAATGAAATTTGCTCTAAGAAATAACGAAACGATAACAATTAATTACGACAACAAACAATTAACATCTACAGACACAGTTAAATTCTAGGGAGTACATATAGACAGCACCCTAAACTGGAAAGACCATGTTAATATTCTCACCAAAAACTTATCTGGAATGGTTTATGCACTGAAGGCAACATCTTCAGAGGTCCACAAAGAAGCAGCATTAGCAGCGTATCACGCTTACGTAGCGTCCAGGCTAATAAGCTATAAAATAATTCTTCTGGGGCAACTCGGTTGACGTAGAACGAGTATTTAGACTTCAAAAAGCATGTTTACGAAGTGTTGCTGAAAAAGAGAGAGACCGGCAAAGAAATTTTCAAAATGAATAATATACTTACCTTACCGGGACTATATATTTATGAATGGGCGTGCTGTGGAAAGAAACACTACAGTGAGTTACTTGCCAAATACGAAACAAACCATAATTACAATACTCACGAGTGTGACAAAGCAACATTACGTGTGCCTCAAAGTACATACACAAAAGGCGTGGTGACACAAGTTCTTAAAATCTATAATAACGTTCCAAAAGAATTCAAAGATTGCAATCTGAGGACTTTCAAATCTAAAATAAAAAGACACTTAACAATGAAGTGTTTATATAATGTGCAGAATTTTTTTCTTTGCTATTAGGAGCATTTATAAACTTTTGTTTAATTATTTGTTAGTTTTTTTCTAATTTTGTAATTCTTTTTTTTTTTCTTACTATTTGTAACAATTTATAAAACCATTTTCCTATTTGTTACTATTTACAAGTTATAGAGGAATTTCCTACTGGTGAAATACCCTGCATATCCGTACGTGAATATACTTTGAAGCTTAAGAATTGATAATGTTAAAGCAGTAACTAGTCTTAGCCCTGTATACTCTTGTGTCTTGTGCTGGAATTAGCTGCGATAACTGTTGTAGGATTTTTTGTTCCATACGTTCCAGCTCCTTTTTAGATATAATTACCTTTGTTATCAGGTGACGTGTTTTATAATGTGCCACCTATATTTCCATTGACATACGCCGAAGCAGCAGTGAATGGTCTTGGTTTGAAATATGTTCTGTACGATGTCATAACCAGTGATCTTAATGAGCTTGTAGTCAGTGACATGTCGTAAGTATAACACAAAGTGATTGCCTTACAAGAAAGCACGAGAATCACTTTAACCTTATGTCCTTGTTTCTTGCAAATCTTTCGTGCCTGTTAAAAACTTCGCTATCTTCCACCATCATCATCCATCTAATCCTTAGCTTAATAGCTTAGGAGCTTCAAGCATTTTTAAAATCTGCTTGTAGGGGCGTATTAATACTCGTTCTTTAAAGATTGTATTTTGATTTACCCACTTCCGTTATGTTTTTGCATTCATTTCTGTCCCGCCATTTTACTTTCCAATCTACTACTCCCAGCGCTCGCCCATTCCCTTCTATCTCGCACACTTATCCAGATCTTTTTTGGTTTGCCTTGTTTTTTAGTCCATAGTGAAATCCATTGTGTTATTCTTCTGATCATCTCCGTTCCTCTTCATCACACATTCATCCATACTCTGTCTTACTGACTTCATATATATCTTACAATATTTTCATTCTCCATCTTCCTTCTTTTCACTGCTCTTATATACCTTTGTTATGTTGTATATCACTTAATTGTTTTCAGCTCTTTTCTTTTCCTGTTATTTACTACTGGTCTTACTAGAGTTTTATATGTTTATATTTTGTTTAGTTGATTAACGTTTTTGCTTTTCAATACTGTTTTATTTCTTTCATATGTCTAGTATACTTTGTGTGTCATCTCTTGCATCCCGTGTTTGTCTATTATTCCTAATCACTTACTTAGTCACTCATATTTCACAGCATAGATTTGGAAAACGGTAAATTTAATTTTGTGGAACCATGATAAGCATTGCGCCCAAGCGCCAAATTATACAATTGCGCAAGGTAAAATACTCGATATCCCAGTTTATGGACACGGTAGATATAACTTAACAGTTAGTGAGTATTACGTACTCAAGTACGAAGTTACATACCAAGAATCCTAACACTTTTTTCAGTTGGTCTTAAAATAAATTTCAGTGGCCGTCTCCGGTTTTACAAGAAACACAATGAAGTGTACTTGGACTATTTTGATTCCACATCAGATTTTACTTGTAAACGTGCTTACTATTATTATGAAAATCTTCAGTCCCCAGAGATGTGTGAGTATATGATTCCACGGCGGTGTTAAAACTACCTATTTATCCCCTTATTTTGTTCTCAGGCGATGTTAACGCTTATATTGATGAAAACTGGGAGAAGTTTCTTCACCAAACAAAAGTAGGCTTTAATGATTACCACACTGCCATCTCACAATACCTATTGCAGCCTATTATTCGAGCAGTGCCATTTAATAAGTTATTCTTGCCGTAGACGTGCATTGCGGAAACCTTTCTTTTCTCTTTATGTTTCTATTAACTATATTTAATTTTCTTTAACTGACCTGTTTTACTAAAATATATACCTAGTTCACCAGCAAAAGTCTTTATAATAATAATGGATTATTTCTTTAATCATCTTGATCTTAAAGCCTGTGATAGTCAACTTCCATGTGATCTTACTTTCGGTCACACGGTCTCTCGGGACATATTTAATATCAATTGGAATAACCGGTTTTTTTTCAAGGACATGACATGCGAATGCTTAAGCTTTATTAAAACCTTTTGCGAAGAAAAAATCTCTTATCAAAGAGAAGCACATATGGTTTTTCAATTATCTTCTAAGATCATACGTGAAATTAATCGTCTGTCAATGACCATTCTGACTGATTATATATCCATATATATAATCAGTCCAGAGAGTGGTCGCAAAAATCACCGGGACAGAGACAGGCGAAAGAGTTGCTAAAGGAACAGAGGCCTGAATTTACTAGAGATCTACTGAATAGAGACAAGAAGACTGTCAAAATCATACTACGTCTGCTGACTGGTCACTGTAGACTAAATAGGCATATGTACAACATAGGCCTGGCAGATGACGCAACCTGCAGATTCTGCCAAGAGGAGGAGGAAACACCAGTTCATGTGCTGCGCCAATGTGAAGGCCTGGCGAGAACAAGGTTTCTAGCAGTGGGCGTGGAAAACCCCACAGTTAGTAGCTGAATGAAGAAGCCGTTCTCAAAGGTAATAGGCCTAATTAAGAGGGTAAAATTAGAGAGCATTCTTAAGGAAATATGCCACCCCAAACCTATTCTAATCCAATCTAGGTCCTCTCTTATAATAATATTCATACCATTAATCTGTGTAATCTGTTAACTTGTACCTTGCTTGCTCATTTATGCTGAGGATAGTGCATTACTTATAACAGCAAAAACTTGGACTGGACATGTCGGTCTAAAAAATTAACTCAGTCATTGCATAAAGATCTTAAGTAAATGTTGTGAAAAAAGTTTATTACTATATACTACGGAGTTTTTACATGTAGACTGAAATTTGCTATCCTGCTATGGGGCAATGCTTCAGGTATTATTAGAGTTTTGTGCATAATGTTTGGCCTTCCTTCGAGGCAATTTTATCGTTGAGAATTTAAATCTAATAGGTTGCTTACAGTTGTCTCTGGACTTTTAATTTCAAAATCATCATTTGACAACAATAACAGATTCAAAAAATTATTGCTACCATAAAGCAGGTGAATTGAGGAAGGATTTGTTTCGTTTGTGTTTTCGGTATGTTATAACTTTATAAGTGACTTTTTCGATTAAAATGTATATCCAGTACATTAATAAAACTCGTCAAAATGTGAATTAATCAATTATTTATCCTACTATGTTATCAATGCTAAGCATATTTTGGCGGTTTAATTCGTCCGTAGATTCAATATCGAATGACTTAACAGGTCTCCATAATAGGGTTTCATTCATCTGAATATACACTAATATCCGCATGCTCCAACGCTCAAACCTAACTTACAGTTAGGTAGGAACACAGTTATTTCGCGCACAAATATTGGTAACTCCCTTGAATGTGTAGACTTTAGTAACAAGTAATTATTATGCGCTAGAAAGTTCGGTAAACATTCAAGCGCAACTGCTGAAATTGTGATCGATGACAATCAATTGTAAAAGTCTATTCCATTGCAGCAAAATTCCAGTAAAAAAAAAGGTAATTTAAAGGCAATGGTTGAAAATAGCAATGATTCAGTTTAAAATTATTATTTCATCGCATCCGTTAATGTGTGTAAACTGCTAAAGCTCAGCATCATATTGGACCAGCGTGATCGTGTAGAAATAAAATGTTGACTATAAAGCAAACAATATTTATTTAAGTGGAAAAAGAAAAATGGGACAATAATTCCCATTTTTAATTTGTACAAATAAAATCTTCCCACATCATTGGAGAATTATGTGAAAATTACTACCTCCCCAAATATTTTGATACCTAATGATGTTTTAAATTAAATATTAATTTCATTAGTAACAAAAAAAGAAGTCTCTAATTAGCAGTGACCGGCAAACCGCGATTGATGAGTCACATGCGGCTATTTGGTTCCTCGAGTACGGCTCTTTCTCAAAATACGGAGACGTCGCCATATTCACATTGCACCAACTTCTGTGCTTGGACCACGACTCGTAATTTCTGCACAGAATTCGGTGTTCGGTCTGACTGAATCTATTCTTGAAAAACTGACGTAAAACGGAGACTAGATGAAATTGCCATTCTGTCTGTCACTCCCACCGCTGCTTATCTTAATGTCTTCAAGAGTAGGGACAGCTAATGCTTCTAAGTTAAGCGTTTACGATAGTTCCTAACATGCTGAAATTTATAAAAACTGAATCAATGGAAGGAATAACTTGTCCCTTAAAGAGTGTGAAGAACAAGGGACCATTCTGAAAGCGATATTCTGAATTAGAAAGAAATAAAAAAGAGGCTGACAGTGACAAAGGTATATAATAACAAATAAGAATATTTGTGGATATGACAGCTCATTTTGTTTTAATTTTTGCATACTTACAATTAGTTTGATGCTATTGATGCGTCTTTATCTTTAACTGGGCGTTCTAATGCGACTTGTGGAAAAACATTTTCGTTTACTATTTCCCAGAATTTCTTCGTGTTGTTGTTTAACAATTGCAGTGTCGTGAGTTGCATATCAAAGCATTCGATAACATCTCAGGCACCCTCAGTTATTCGTTATCGGATATTTTATTCAGCACTGAGCAGTGATTGTACGTTAAAATCCATAGTGCTTAAATTTAATTAACATTAACATTTACAAAATGTGGTATTTCTCTCCAGCCTTGATTTATTCCGCTCAAAATTACGTTTTTGCAAACGCAAAATTTTCGCCATTCTGTTCATTATTATGTTCGATTGCGATGTAAAATCAAATAATATTAAGGCACTTAACATCCTGAAACAAATTGGAAAAATGGAGTGGTGCAATGTTAATATTATAGACAACCTACTACATAAAATTTGGACTAAGAAAATCTGGAGGCCAGCTTACCTTGATTTATCTGCACGTTCCACAGCTATCAGAGAGAAAAACATTTTTTTGTTGTTGTGGGACAACCGTCTGACATGAAGTTTCCGGAAACACTACAACCTCTAGACTTATTGTAGTCTAGTTTCCCATTTCGTTTACCCATTAAATTATACCAGCCAATCCAGAATCCTAATACCCTGCACCAATCTATACAGGTCTCTGGCCAATTGATCCAAGTAGTCCTCTGGGCTCATTTTCATGTCTTCTTGCATCCGTAGCCTCGCATTCATACAGAATGTGGTAAGCGTTCCCTGGCCTCTCATTACACAGTGTGCAGTTGGTATCTCCAGGGTTGATCCAATTTTCTGTCGCTGCCCAATCAGCGCCTCTAAGAGACCTGTTACCGTGCAAATATGATTCCTACTGAGCTGCAGTAGTTTTACAGCCTTCTTTTTTGATGGTTCCTTAATAAAGGTCTTACCATAAGTTTGCATGCATGCGTTTAGAAAAGTCAAAAGGATTACCTGTTTGGGCATCACAGCCAATGGGGAGCCATGTCCTCGACGCCGACGGCTGCAATGGAGACCATTCTTCATCAAACAGACAGTACCACTGTCCTTAAAGACAGTGTAGACTCGCGATTATGTGAACTAATCACATTTCACATATTTCATAATTTCACAAAAGTAGTATTCATATGGTCGCGAGGCTACTGTATTATATTTTTGTTATTAAGAATCATAGGGGAAATTATTTAGTAAGAGTATGAACATATCAATTGTTGTGGAACCCATATAGTACTTAGAATAAGCAGCCTCGTGTAGTACCTTTTTTAGGTGAAGCACGGGGTTGGGATGATTTGTAATAATTTAATTTTCATAAATAAAGAGTGTCTTTAAAGACAGATAAGCAAAATAAAAAAAAACACAAAATCATGTTTGCTTGTTTTCTCTTTTTTGTGTATTTTTTCTAGACATTCACAATCATGTTTTTTTGCGATTACAGCGCGATCTCTTACGAATCGAAAAAAAAGTTTCAAACAAAAACTATATACCTGATGGCGTAGAATCCGAATCCGCAATACAAAATGGGGGTTCCCATTTAAGATTTCAAAGTTGTGCCCCCTCCCACTCTGGGGGATCGAGAAAATCTTCGCTAAACCATTACAAACAGATTGCTAAAGCCGCATCTCGATACTTCAGGAGTTTTTTTTTATGATGCGTACAGACATAAAGTCTTTGCTAAACTAGCAAGTGATGCAGATAAACATATAAATGAGGTGAACAAATATGGAAATCCTAATAACACAGTTATTCAATTACATAGATTACCAGAATAAATAATAAATAAAAAGATTATTTTACACCAGACGAGAAAACAACTAAAGACATTGAAAATAAGATGAAAATAAATTATTTTGTCAGTATATTTTGTTTTTATTAAAAATACCACGGTTACAGACTCTATTTGTGATATTGCTCTTGAAACCAATACAATGTTAAAAGTAATTCTGCTACTTGTTCTTGCAATTTCTCGTGGTTCGATTGGTAGCACAGGAAGAGAGTTACGTAAGATTTTTTTTGTGTAAATTGTACTTACAATTAGATGTTTTAGTTACCTGCCTTATACATTTAATATAAATATTTAAACTAAATGACTAATTCTACTAGGTCATAATTTTAGCGCCTTACATTCCCCAATGTTCACTATCGGATCCGAAATTATGTGAATGCTTGGCAGAGAAAGCAAATGAAGTAATTCCTATCTTAACTAAGGGTAAGCATTGTGTGCAGGTGTGGTGGATATTCTTTGTATATGAAATGGAGGTAACTGGCGTGTAACTACAATGTAAACATATACAGGTTTTCTATTAAAGAAATAAGATATACTTTTTTTTTGACTTTCGCTGAGGGTATTTTATCAAAAAAAAGAAAGTTGAAGACTGTACCCAAGGTTACGTAAAACACTGTACAAATGTCGATAATTTTACCTTACCCATTAAAACATCATAATCGTACAACAATTTATAAAACCATTTTCTTATCTGTTACTATTTACGAGTTATAGGGGAATTTCTTGCTGGTGAAATACCTTATATATCCGTACGTGAATATACTTTGAAGCTTGAGAATTGATAATGTTGAAGCAATAACTATAGCCTTAGCCCTGTAGACCCTTGTGTCTTTGCTGGAGCTAGCTGCGATAACTGTTGTAGGATTTTTGTTCCATATGTTGCAGCTCCTTTTTAGATATAATTACTTTTGTTATCAGGTGACGTGTTTTATAATGTGCCACCTATATTTCCATTGACATACGCCGAAGCACCACTGAATGGTCTTGGTTTGAAATATGTTCTGCACGATGTCATAACCAGTGATTTCAATGAGCTTATAGTCAGTGACATGTCGTAAGTATAACACAAAGTGATTGCCTTATAAGAAAGCACAAGAATCATTTTAGCTTTACGTCTTTGTTTCTTGCAAATCTTTCGTGTCTGTCAAAAACTTCACTATCTTCCACCATCATCATGCATCTAATCCTTAGCTTAATAGCTTAGGAGCTTCAAGCATTTTTAAAATCTGCTTGTAGGGGTGTATTAATACTCGTTCTTTAAAGATTGTATTTTGATTTACCCACTTCCGTTATGTTTTTCCATTCATTTCTGTCCCGCCATTTTACTTTCCAATCTACTACTCCCAGCGCTCGCCTATTCCCTTCTATCTCGCACACTTATCCAGATCTTTTTTGTTTTGCCTTCATCATCTCCGTTACTCTTCATTACACGCTCATCCATACTCTGTCGTACTGACTTCATATATATCTTACTATATTTTCATTCTCCATCTTCCTTCTTTTCACTGCTTTTATATACCCTTGTTATATTGTATATCAGTCAATTGTTTTCAGCTCTTTCCTTTTCCTGTTTTATATTTTGTTTAGTTGATTAACGTTTTTGCTCTTCAATACTGTTTTATTTCTTTCATATGTGTAGTATCCTTTGTGTGTCATCTCTTGCATCCCGTGTTTGTATATTAGTCCTAATCACTTACTTAGTCACTCATATTTGACAGCATAGATTTGGAAAACGGTAAATTTGATTTTGTGGGAACCATGGATACGCATTACACCCAAGCGCCAAATTATACAATTACGGAAGGTAAAATACTCGATATCCCAGCTTATGGACACGGTAGATATAACTTAACAGTTTGTGAGTATTACGCACTCAAGTAGGAAGTTACATACCCAGAATCCTAACCTTTTTTCAGTTGGTCTTAAATAAATTTCAGTGGCCGTCTCCGGTTTTACAAGAAACACAATGAAGTGTACTTGGACTATTTTGATTCCACATCAGATATGACTTGTAAACGTATTTACTATTATTATGAAAATCTTCAGTCCCCAGAGATGTGTGAGTATATGATTCCACGTTGGTGTTAAAACTACCTATTTATCCCCTTATTTTGTTCTCAGGCGATGTTAACGCTTATATTTGATGAAAACTGGAGAAGTTCTTCACCAAACAAAAATAGGCTTTAATGATTACCACACTGCCATCACACAATACCTATTGCAACCTATTCTTAGGGCAGTGCCATTTAATAAGTTATTCTTACCGTAGACGTGCATTGACGAAACCTTTCTTTTCTCTTTATGTTTCTATTAACTATATTTAATTTTCTTTAACTGACCTGTTTCATTAAAATGTATACCTAGTTCACCAGCAAAAGTCTTTATAATAATAATGGATTATTTCTTTAACCATCTTGATCTTAAAGCCTGTGATAGCCAACTTCCATGTGATCTTACTTATGGTCACTCGGTCTCTCGGGACATATTTAATATCAATTGGAATAACCGGTTTTTTTTTTCCAAGGACATGACATGCGAATGCTTAAGCTTTATTAAAAACTTTGTGAAAGAAAAAATCTCTTATCAAAGAGAAGCATGGCTTTTCAATTATCTTCGTAGATCATACGTGAAATTAATTGTCTGTCAATGAATGAATATATAATCAGTCCAGAGAATGATAGCAAAAATCACAGGGACAGAGACAGGCAAAAGAGTTGCTAAAGGGACAGAGGCCTGAATTTACTAGAGATCTACTGAATACAGACAGGAAGACTGTCAAAATAATACTAGGTCTGCTGACTGGTCACTGTAGACTAAATAGCAATGTTGGGCAAGATAGGAGAAGTGAATAAATTTCTACAGCAGTGTTAACTAGTGATTTATTGAGAGCCGACAAAACACGAGTATGTATAATCGCTGTAGAAATTTATTCATTTCGCCCTAGCTTGCCCAACACTGCTAAATAGACATATGTACAACATAGGCCTGGCAGATGACGCAACCTGCAGATTCTGGCAAGAGGAGGAGGAAACACCAGTTCATGTGCTGTGCCAATGTGAAGGCCTGGCGAGAACAGGTTTCTAGTACTGGCGTGGAAAACCCCACAGTTAGTAGCTACACGAAGTAGCCCTCGCAAAAGGTGATAGGCCTAATTAAGACGGCAAAATTAGAGAGCATTCTCATCTTCAATCTAGGTCCTCTCTTATAATAATATTCATACCATTAATCTGTGTAATCTGTTAATTTGTACCTTGCTTGCTCATTTATGCTGAGGATAATGCATTACTTATAACAGCAAAAACTTATTCATCTTACAAAGTCAAGCAGAAAAATATTGCATAGACTGAGATAATGGAGTTTTCAAAATAATCAATTATGAAACATGGTCAAGACTACCATTATAAATTTTTCATATAAAAAATTAACATGAAAGTTTCCGATTTCAAGATATAAGACAACTTAAGTCTAAGTATTTCAGTAATCTTACTTGGTCTCATTATGAACATTTATCTGGACATGTCGGTCTAAAAAACAACTCAGTCATTGCATTAAGATCTTAAGTAAATATTGTGGGAAAAGTTTATTACTATATACTACGGAGTTTTTACATGTAGACTGAAATTTGCTATCCTGCTATGGGGCAATGCTTCAGGTATTATTAGAATTTTGTGCATAATGTTTGGCCTTCCTTCGAAGCAATTTTATCGTTGAAAATTTAAAACTAATAGGTTGCTTACAGTTGTGCTCTGGACTTTTAACTTCAAGGCATCATTTGACAACTATAACGGATTCAAAAAATTATTCCTATCATAAAGCAGGTGAATTGAGGAAGCATTTGTTTCGTTTGTGTTTTCGGTATGTTCTAACTTTATAAGTGACTTTTTCGATTAAAATGTATATCCAGTATATTAATAAAACTCGTCAAAATGTGAATTAATCAATTATTCTTCCTACTATGTTATCAAAGCTAAGCACATTTCGGCGGTTTAATTCGTCCGTAGATTCAATATCGAATGACTAAACAGGTCTCCATAATAGGGTTTCATTCATCTAAATATACACTAATACCCGCGTGCTCCAATGCTCAAACCTAACTTACAGTTATGTAGGAACACAGTTATTTCGCGCACAAATATTAGTAACTCCCTTGAATGTGTAAACTTTAGTAACAAGTAATTATTATGCGCTAGAAGGTTCAGTAAACATCCAAGCGCAACTGCTGAAGTTGTGATCGATGATATTCAAGTGTAAAAATCCATTCCATTGCAGCAAAATTCCAGTAAGAAAAAAGGGTAATTTAAAGTGCAATGGTAGAAAATGGGAACGCTTCAGTTTAAAATTGTGTATTATTTCGTCGCATCCGTTAATTGTGTGTAAACTGCTGAAGCTCAGTATTATATTGGACCAGCGTGATCGCCTAGAAATAAATTGATGACTATAATGCAAACAATATTTTTTTAAAGTTGAAAAAGAAAAATAATACAATAATTCGCATTTTTAATTTGTACAAATAAAATCTTCGGATATCATTGGAGAATTATGTGAGAATTACTACCTCCCCAAATATTTTGATACCTAATGATGTTTAATTAAGGATTAATTTCATTAGTAACAAAAAAAGAAGTCTCTAATTAGCATTGATCGGCAAACCACGACTGACGAGTCACATGCGACTATTTGGTCCCTAGAGTATGGCTCTTTCTCAAAATATGGAGACGTCGCCACATTCAAATTGCACCAACTTCTGTGCTTGGACCACGACTCGTAATTCCTGCACAGAATTCGGTTTTCGGACTGACTAAATCTATTCTTGAAAAAGTGGCGTAAAACGGAGACTAGATGAAATTGCCATTGTTTCTGTCACTCCCACCGCTGCTTATCTCAATGTCTTCAAGAGTAGAGACAGCTAATGCTTCTAAGTTAAGCGTTTACGATAGTTCCTAACATGCTGAAATTTATAAAAAGTGAAGCAATGGAAGGAATAACTTGTCCCTTAAAGAGTGTGAAGAACAAGAACAAGATCATTCGGAAAGCGATATTCTGAGTTCTGAATTAGAAAGAAATAAAAAAGAGGCTGACAGTGACAAAGGTATATAATAACAAATAAGAATATTTGTGAATATGACAGGTCATTTTATTTTTATTTTTGCATACTTACAATTGATGCTATTGATGTGTCTTTATCTTTAGCTGGGCGTTCTAATGCGACTTCTGGGAAAACATTTTCGTTTTCTATTTTCCAGAATTTCTTCATGTTTTTGTTTAACAATTACAAGGTCGTGAGTTGCATATCAACGCATTCGATAACATCTCAGGCACCCTCAGTTATTCGAGTTATCGGATATTTTATTCAGCACTGAGCAGTGATTGTACGTTAAAATCTATAGTGCTTAGATTTAATTAACATTAATATTTACAGAATGTGGTATTTCTCTCCAGCCTTGGTTTATTCCGCTCAAAATTACGTTTTTGTAAACGCAAAATTTTCGCCGTTCTGTTCATCATTATGTTCGATTGCGATGTAAAATCAAATAATATTAAAGCACTTAACAAATTGGAAAAATGGATGGGTGCAATGTTAATATTATAGATAACATACTACATAAAATTCGGACTAAGAAAATCTGGAGGCCAACCTACCTTGATTTATCTGCACGTTCCACAGCTATCAGAGAGAAAAAACATTTTTTTGTTGTGGGAGCCGTCTAACATGAAGTTTCCGGAAACACCACAACCTCTAGACTTATTGTATTCTAGTTTCCCATTTCGTTTACCCATTAAATTATACCAGCCATTCCAGAATCCTAATACCCTGCACCAATCTATACAGGTCTCTGGCCAATTGATCCAAGTAGTCCTCTGGGCTCATTTTCATGTCTTCTTGCATCCGTAGCCTCGCATTCATACAGAATGTGGTAAGCATTCTCTGTCCTCTCATTACACAGTGTGCAGTTGATATCTCCAGTGTTGATCAAATTTCTGTCGCTGCCCAGTCAGCGGCTTTAAGGGACCTGTTACCGTGCAAAGATGATTCCTACTGAGCTGCAGTAGTTTCACAGCCTTCTTTTTTGATGGTTCCTTTATAAAGGTCTTACCATAAGTTTGCATGCGTGCGTTTAGTAAAGTCCAAAGGATTGCCCGTTTGGGCATCACAGGAGCCATGTCCTCGACGCCGACGGCTGCAATGGAGACCATTCTTGGGCTTCCCCCGCTGCAGTTGGTGTTGTGGTCTGAAGTAACCCTAGGGGCTTACAGAGCAAAATGTAGTGGATGCAAAGGCTTCTCTGGCAAAGTCGGGCACTACACCAGCATCTTTAACTACATCAAATAGACAGTACCACTGTCCTTAAAGGCAGTGTAGACTCGCGATTATGTGAACTAATTACATTTCACATATTTCATCATTTCACAAAAGTAGTATTCATATGGTCGCGAGGCTACTGTATTATATTTTTGTTGCGTACCCATATTAGTACTTAGAATAGGTAGCCTCGTGTAGTACCTTTTTAGGTGGAGGACGGGGTTGGGATGATTTGTAATAATTTAGTTTTCATAAATAAAGAGTGCCCTTAAAGACAGATAAGATCTCGCCCGTTTTCAGCTTCTCTCTGCTGGATATCTTCAGCAGGGAAACTGCAACAGCATACATCCGCAGACCAAATCGGGGTCTTTCCCGTTGGTTTGTCGACCCCTCGAAAACGCGTAATGGCACAGGCATTGGAAGCTGGAGGAACGGACACCGGAACGGCGTAGCTTTTAGCCTAGGAGCCTTCCCTACCATTTTCCAGGCTGCAATTATGTCATCCAGATTTGTGCTGAGGGCATCTCAAACTGCCAACGCAAGAATGGAAGGGTAGAAATCATCTCCGACAGCCAAGTTGCCCTCAAAGCTTTGTGGGTTGTCAGATTTGATTCTGAGGTGGTACTGAGGTGCCACAGAGAGCAACAGCTGGCGGAACATCTACACATTCATTGAGAGGGCGCCAGGTCACTCTGGAATCAGAGGCAATGAAATAGCTGACACGTTAGGCGAGCTGCCGTTTGTAGGTCCAGAACCGACGTGTGGTAGCTCATATGGCAGCATCGAAACGTTTGTCAGGTCCCAGCTTGCTGCTAGGCACTGCTCCTTTTGGAATGGACTCACCAGCATTAGACACTGTAAATCCCTAGGGCTTTAACAGAATGAGGAAAGACTCCGTATGACAGTCTTTATGAGCAGGGACAGATTGAGATTACTCACAGAAATCTTAACTGGGCACTGCGCACTAAATAAACAGAGGTACCGCATGGGGCTAGTGAATTGTCGCCTGTGCAGGAAGTGTGGGAGTGCGGAGGAAGCACCTGCTCGCCTTCTTGTCAACTGCCCGGCCATGGACGGGGAGGGGTAGATGCACTTTGGAGTCCATCGATTGGGCGAACCCAGTCAGTAAGTCTCAGCCGGATTGCGAACTTTTATGATAGGATGCAACCTGAGTGAAAGGGCTGAAATGGACATGGGGACTTTGCATTAATCCAGTATGTTTTCTCTGGTTTACTTCAATGCTTTTTCTTATAGAATTGCAAATACTCTGGAACCTTACTTTCATGTTGAGTTTAGAATAAAGAAAATTTCCTTAAGAAATTTATAAATTAGGAATAAAGACGAAGATGTGAAAAAGGAAGATATATGTTTCCTTACGTGTAATGACTGCAAATCTAGTTACGTTGGTAGAACATATGTATCAGAATTTTTAAACTCGAACAGAAAATTTTCAGTTAGAATTAAAGCTGTAAGAAACCCTGAACCTGGTTCTAGTTGTTGATTTTTATTTAAAAAATAATTAAAATAGTAATAATTTTAACATAATCGTTTTTTAATTTTAATTTCTGGATACTTCCGATATGACCATTTGGTTTATTACTTTCGTTGAGTTAGTTCCTTTCATCATTTGGTTGTGAGCTTCTGAATAAAAAGTCTTAAATTTTGTACTTTGTTTCATAACTTTCAAATTTTAATGTATTGTTTGCGCTGTAATTTTGGGTTTCGTTATTTATAATTTTAGATGTTCTTAAGTAGATGTAGGATTCAATTAATGTTAAATTATTAACCATATTAACTGTAAGTGTTACCGTTTCTACCTCTGTTTGTTTCGGCCTTTATAATGCCCTACAGTATCTTTATAATTTGTAGCTTTATACACTTCCTACTGATAATTTAATTCTTTCATTTTGATTACTAGATTATATAATGGGTGATCTTTGAACTCTATACATAATTAATAGTATTTTGATTTATACATTTTAATTTTATATTACTTATTATTATTATTAATTTACATCCCCACCTAGAAATACATCAGCTGTTATGGCATAAAGCAATGTTTCTTTTTTTCGCAGATGGGGTGTAAATTCACCACAACTTCTTACAGGGTATCTTCTGAAACTGCTGAGAGAGATAATTTACGCAAGAATCTAAACAACTTCATTGGCAAAAAATAAATTATACAGTTCTAATAAGTTTTTTTCAGAAATAGCTGGTTTACAGAATGAAAAAAATAAAGTGCTCTGTAACTATGTACCACCATACCCGCAATAATATTAGCAAAACAACAGATTACAATAGCAGTCAAAATAAACTAAAGTATACGAACGCAAATAAGCATATAATTTAAATGTGCAATACAAGAAATATGCAAATATTAGTGACATATTTTTATTTAATTACATGGATTGCAGGAATAAATAAGGTATTAAATGAATTAAGTTAATAGCCGAATAACAATTAAGGTTTAGTAGCCCATTAAAAATAAGGTAAATCGCACAGCTCTGAATTCAGTTGGTAATATTAGTCTTAAAACGCTTACGATGTTAAAAGTTACTGTGCTACTTCTTTTTACAATTTCTGGTGATCTTGTTAGTGGCAGTGGGAGAAATTTACGTAAGGCTTTTGGCTGCACTACATATACATGTTTTAATTGTTTGATTTATAACATTAATATAGACACCCAAGCAACTTGTTATAAATACGTTTAACTATATCATGGTTTTAGCATCTTACATTCCCAAATGTTCACTATCGGATCCGAAATTGTGCGAATGCCTCATAGAGAAAGCAAATGAAGTAATTCCTATCCTAACTAAAGGTAAGCATTATATGCAGAATGGCGAATATTCTGGCTAGCTGGTCTGTGCGTAAAACGGAGATAATTTGTATATATTGTACTTGGCTTTTATATAACGATCTCCATCCCTGCATATAACTTTTTCTGTTTTGCTTTTGGTTTTATACGTGATTTGTTTATCTAAGCTTGGAAATAGTAAAGTTGTCGCTTTAACTGGAATGTGTAGAAGTTTGAACAAATATTATATTTTCATTAAGGATAGGTGGGTCCGGATAAATATGATTTTTGGCCTTGTCAACTGTAAGCAGAACAATACCCAGTGGCGGCTCGTGAGTTATGAAAGAGGATGGGCACAAAATAAGAACTTGCCTATTTTTTGTACATAAAATCCATTCTCCTATTTTTCATGCTGGAAAAGACATCTATGACTTTGTTGTAGAAATGCGTTTAGTCGATCTTCTGACATCGTCCTTCTCAGAAAAGTTTTGATGCGTTTGAGGGTGGAAAACATCGTCACATACTGCTGTCGACATGGAGATTGTACAAATAATATCCAACACTTTATATGTTTCCGTCAAAACTTTTTTTTTTAAGTTGTTGTGTGTTATGAACACTAAACGGCAAAACACCACCTACATCTACGTCACACATGTCTTCGCGCTCATAAATTACTGAAAGTTCACTTTTCAATTTTACGCTGTCCAACATAGGATAAGATTTCATATTTTTTTTATACACATAATTAACCGACGAAAATATAACGATTTTTTCCATATTTTCGTTGTACTTAATTTTATGTCGCAAATAAGCACTGTCTAACTATGCAAATGTACCACTTGGCCAGAAATAAAATCCACACATGCATTCATGTGAGAAACAGAATTTTCGTGTTTCTTTGCCTTCTCTGCGATATGCTTTAATCAATACAACCCTTGTTTATTCCACGCACTGACCTCTTTTTAAATTAAGCAGATAAAACAAAATGTTTATTTGTTAGTGAACATCCGCACATCCACTCATATTTTTATTAAATACTCTATTGTAAGTTCAAGTTTTACTTGTGGAAGTGTAGTTTATTTGAAGATCAAGAATAGGCCTTCCTTTCTCTTTAGTTAAAAGTTTTTCCTCAAATAATTAACGATTTTGCTGTCAATTAACTTCCATCATTAATAATAAACGTCACTTCAAGCCTTTGAAATCACACATGCGCGGTGCGCGTTGAAAACGATGCAGTCGCAACGAATGCAAGACGTTAACTGGGGACACGGCATTGCGTGCCCCGAAGCAACAGTATAAGTGCATATAGCGAAGATAAACGGAGCCGTCCGAGTCATACTCCAAATACATACATCGGAAAAAGTGCCCCGGAACATAGTTCGCTTCGCATAGCGTTCGCATATACGCTAGCGTCTGCGGTGCGGAATGAAACTTTGATACCATCCTTATAAAAATACGTAAAAATAATAGAATAAAATAATGCACAAAATTACATGCGAATTTCCTTTTGGTGGTTGGGTGGATACGTGCCCTTGTGCCCTTTAGTACCAGTCGCCACTGACAATACCTATCAGCCAATTCAACAGTAGGTTCATTTTATCGCCCCAGTGCAGTAAAGCGTACATTTTGCTCATTTCGTAGTTACTTACAATGTAAAATATGCATAATATCCTTTAATTTAGTTTGAAAAAATTACTGGCCAGTATTCCTATTGTTATTTAATGGACTAAAAATCACTGAGTTGAGTTGTCAAAGCGCAGTGGTACTAATCAACATCTACCGACTACTACATCGGCGTATTTCTATTAAATAAGATTTTCTAAATATTTTCTCGGCCAAAAAAAATCTAATACAAAGATCATGCCTTCCTTTTTTTCCTTGGTGGAAGCAGCATGAGTCTCTGGAAACACTGCAACATCTTGGCTTTTTATATTTAATTCTCCCATTTCCGTCCTCTTGAGACTGAAGTCTAATTCTGCTATAAATATAAGTTATCTAGTCAGTTCATAGTAAGTTATGGTCATCAAGTTAAATATGCCGATCCCATACTTAAATCCTTCGACAGTTGGTTAACTTCAGAGATCCTATTATAAACCAATTTACATCCCATACCCGAGACTGCTTACCTTGCGGTGAATGATTCCTGCTAATCTAGATTTAGCTTGATTTCTTTGGAAGGTCCTTTGATTCAGCAGTAGTTAAGTGCTTTTTTAAAGATTCGTTATTGATGGTGTAGAAAGTGTGGGGTACTAGGATACTGGAATGGCTGATATATAATTTAATGAGTAAAAGAAATGGAAAACCATATACAAAAAACCAAAAGACTGCAGTGTTCCCGGAGACTACAGGTTAGACGGCTCTCAAAAAAAAGTGTTTACAAGAGGAGTCATTAGAAATTAAACGCTTTCTTTGGAACTGGTTTATCACTGTTAAATATAATGATAGTAATAAAGCTTATTTCTACCACTAAGAGACATATAAAAACATGCTTCAGTGAGTATATAGAGAAAATATGGAATGTCAAAATTTTCAATTGATTAATTATTAAATTGGGTTTTAGACATATGAAAATTATCTGTATAATAGTATATGTAACAATTTAGAGTTTAAAACAACACATTTTTCAGGATTAAAAAAAACTAGATAGATATGAAAACGGGAAATATATCATTCCTCGCGAGCACGCAAGAATTGCAAAAACATTCTTGTTAATAGGTCTGGAAAAGCTAGATTTAACACCTGTGTTTATTGTGCGTGGTATAATTTAAATGAAAATTAAATACAAATTTTTACGCGGCTATGAACGCTTATTTGTGTCGAGAAACGTAGTTGAAATTATAACTATAACACATTATTATTGTTTATTTATTTATTTGTTTCATTATATTGCCGGAAAATATTCACCAACTGAAACGCAAAAATATTTTTCTGATATAGTAGGGGAAAGTGCTCGAATTCTGCGCAGGAGGGTAATTCTGCGCATTTGTGTTTCAATGTTCACATAACTTCCTTAGTCGTGTGTACGATACTGCCATCTAGGGACAAGCGAGAAAAGTTAGTGTGAAGGAGAAGACGCCATTATTTGTGTTTCTTTCGTCTGGGTTTCTGATTATATTATCATGTCTAGTTGCATGATAGCCTTCTTGTGAAATGTAAAAGCATAAAAATTTTATTTGCAAACAGTAATATCTATAGTAGCAAAGAATTACAATTACATTTCAATTTAGTACATTTTGTTTCACACGTACGTACTTGAACGACTTGGTTCCATAAAAAAATATCAAAAAAAAATTAAAGCTCAAAACTTAGTGTGCGCAGAATTACACCATTCAGTCAGGTAATTCTGCGCATACTGAATCTTCAGTTTTTTTTTTTTATTTTTGTTAAGGAATGAAATCGTTCAAGTGCTTTTTGTAACAAATATAGAATGTCTAATGTTTCACATTAAAAAAAATCAACTACGTTACGGTTTTATTAAAGGAACTATAGCTGTATGAAGTTAAGTGCACAGAATTCAACCACTTTCCCCTACTTAACAGGTATATAATTTTTAATATCGCTAAAATTGAAAAAAAATACCTTCTAAACCAATTACTATTGAAAAAGTGAAAACTTAGTGTATTTAAGGCATGAATATAAATAAACACAATCGTTAGTGACAGGAAAACCTGCACGCAAGATTTAACAAAAGCAGGTTGCCCACGCATTGGCATAAGCACCAGCAGTGAGATTACGAAATCTCGTATCGACTAGATACGATTCTAGTGTATACGAATCGTAGACATATCCAGAAGAAAACGTATATTAAATTTTTGGTTCATAATCACAGCCTTCGAATAAAGATGGTGTACTCGAATTGTTTTGTACTTTCGCAATCCGAGGGCAGATCTGCTACTAGCTTCTACCCCATACGTACTAGTGCTGTGCAACCGGACAAATTTCATAACTGGTTAACCATATGTACATAAACGGATAACCGGCTTGACTTGGTTAACCGCCGTGACCGATTAACCGTCTTGACTGATTATCCGTTTTTGTCGGACAATCGCCGTAATCGATTAAAAGGCAGTTCTATTTATTGTATATTTATTGTTTATCAACGCTTATGCGTTGTCTGCTATGCGCCTACCATACTTATATGTACTTATATATAACTTTTTTTTCACAACAGTCGTGAGATAGCAGTCCACTTTCCTTTGAGGGAGGAAAGTTGTACTTTTCCTCCCTAGTGAGGAAAAGTTAGTGACATTGACATGATGAAACTGTACATCTTACAATATGTGACATTATTGATAAATGACATTAGTACATTCGACCCAGTCTGAGCCCATTTATGAGATAATTACTAAATTATTAGACATTATATTTCAATTAAACTATTATTAAACACTTCTAAAACGACGCTAACTTGACAGTACTCAAGCAATATTTAACACATTAAGCCTACTATCTATCATGTCACTCACAGGTATGTCTTTATTATTTTTAGACATTCAGTTAAAATTGGACTGGCTGGGGCAAAAATAATATACAAACCTCGCCTTCGGTTCGGTTTGTAATGTTTGCCCGCGGCCTGCAATAGAGCACTTTCCTCCCTTGGTTTGGAATATTCTATTACCTACTTCTGTTTTCAGGTGACGCGCTTTACAATATACCGCCTTTGTGGCCAGTTGCGTTTGCCGAAGGGCCAGTATATGGTATTGGTTTAAATTATATTATGCAGGATGTTCAATGTATAGACTGGGTAAAATTCGTAATTACTGAGATGTCGTGAGTACTTTATAAATACACTTCTGAACAAAATTAAGGGAGCACCAAATAAACTTGAAATAAAACTTCTAATTTACAAGTTATTTTTGATAGACTTTTGATATGCCATAAACTGACGTTTATGAAACACAATTCAATTAGTGTGCCATTAACAGTAGCAAGATATCCCCCCTTACCGGCTAACTTTTGTGTTATATAACATGGTTTGTTAACTCATAACATAACATTTACAATTGACATGTTTCGTATACATATTTGTTCTAAGTGATACCGGCTAAATAGCATGCTAAATTGTTACATGCGAATTTATTTTGTCTGGACCTGACTGCAATGAATATTGTTTCAGAAAGCTATAGAAAAAGGTAAACTCTTTCAGAAGTCCAAAGGATAGACAGAAACAGAGGGACGCATTGCATCATATGACATTTTTCATGACATTTTGTTTACATGTTACGAATCGAATTACAGATTAGCGTAACAGGCGCGAAACTTATTAAGTTTTAGACGGTACGAAATTTCATCGATAACATGACATATGTCATATTTTGTTATATAACGGATGACATTCATGTTATGTTACTTAGCCGGTAGGGGGGATTATCTGCTATAAGACGAAATGTCAACAAAAAGCCTAATTGTTGACAGTTAACACAAAAGCGTGCTTTTTGTTTTAATAATTAGTGAAGTTGTGTACATTAAGTTAATTAAATATACCTAGGCATCATTGCATTCAGAAGAAATATCCCAAATGATTATTCTTCCTCGTGAAGGATATTCACACACAGAAGTGACTGGAATTTTAAATACCAACAATTCTGTGGTACAGAGGGCCGGCGCTCGTTTGAAAATACTGATAGTTTCAAAAAAGGACGCGGACAAGGTGCTAAAAAAAACAACACGTAAAGAAGGTCGGTATATCGAACTTCAGAGTTAAAGAAAACTGTTTGTAACATCTTGTGAGTTAAAAAATGATATTCGATTATAGCTGCTGGAAAAGAATTTGTTAACTTTTTACAAATTAGGATATAAGCTCATGAGAAGACCCTTAGTATTTTAGTTTATTAATTTTAATGCCCTTTAGATCAACTAAACTCTAAGGAAACACGTGAATTTATATATTTATTTGTTACAATAAATTTCATTATCTTGCTTTATATTTATTTTGAATATTTTACTAGTGGTCCTTTAATTTTATCTAGACTCTGTTATCGCGAGACTAACGTAGATGTGGTATTATAATCTAACACATTTTGTATATGATTCTGTGCCGTTAAGAACTTTGTTAGGCACTTGCCACTCATGTTTTACAGCATGGATTTAGAGAACGGTAGACTAACTTTCGTAGGGGTTTTCAACACATTACAAGGCCTTGCGCCTAATTATACTATCACCGAAGGTACGATACTCGATATCCCGGCTTACGGACACGGTAGATATAACATGACATATGGTGAGTCTTATTTATACGACCAAAAAGCTATTTCTATAAATCCAAACTGTTTCAGTGAATGTTAAAATAAAATTCGATGGCCGTCTTCGTTTTTACGAGAAATCTAACGATGTGTATTTGGACTATTTTGATTCTAGAGCCGATTTGCGTACCGATCGAGTTTACTTTCATTTTGAAAATCTCCAGTCCAGAGAAATATGTAAGTATATCGCCCCACGGTGGTATTAATATTATTCAACTGGTGCATAACATTACTCTCAGGCGATGTTAACGCTTACATCGATGAAAATTGGGAAAAGTTTTTCATCCAAACAAAAGGGGGTTGGATAATTACTATAATGCATACGTACAATACATGCTGAAGCCGATTATTAATGCGGTGCCATTCAATAGGATCTTCCTGCCGTAGTGGTGACGACGGTAGTGTTTCTGCGGTTTACAATTCCGTTATGTTTAAAATTTATGATTAATTGTAGACCAATAAAACTACTGATAAACATCGATTAGTAAATTATTCGTCTGATTCTCTTGTCAAAGCTAAACATATTAACTTTTCAAACTTACTCCTTGATTTCCGACGTTTTTGCCCATACTACTGCACTGCTTGCATCTCTTTCTAGCCGACGTTTTTCCTCTACAATAGAGAGGAGCATAACGGTCGCGATCGGGTTTTTTTTGGGAAAGAAGATGGACTTCCGAGTATTGTGTAGAAAATGACCGTCAACATAGTTCAAATTATTATGATATTTATGGATTTCAGTAGAGTCCTGGATTTTACGGCTGTAGTAGTGAGGATTACGAGATAGGATTTGGACTGAGGTGAATTGGATATGGTGGCCATTCTCCAGCCAATGCTAAACAAGCCCAGTTACGCGCAACCCCTGTGTACAATGCTGCATGTTCTGCAACAAGAATTCGCACCAAACGCTTTATGTCACCAATGGAAACAGTGCCTCACGAGCATAGAATTCGGTAAACACCAAGAAAGAATTATGATCTTTGACGAGAAAAGAGTCTGAAAGCTTGGAATTAAGTTTAAGAACGGCTTTGATATTTTGTTTCGGATATGTTGGATCCAGCATGAAGGCGTCAGTTTACGATTCGCTGGATTTGGTGTCTAGGATCGTTATTCTTAGTTAGGGTTTCGCTAACATGAGATAGCTCCTTAGATAAGGAATCAAATTCCGATATGACAATAACCCTTCGGGTAAGGAATTTATGACACCGCTCTTCTGGGCGGGGTAATGATGTTAAAAGGTCTTTGGTAATGGTCGGAATATGTAGGGTTGCGGTAAATGGAATATTTCAGAGGACTATCAGAGCGACGATTCACTAGGGCACCTAGAAAAGGCAGAGTACCGTGTAATGCGACTTTCATTGTGAATTATGTAGAACTGTTTTGGGGATTAAGGGATGTGAGGAATCCATCCACATTCATGTAGCCAGATTACGTATTGCTGTGTACTGATGATACCAGCATAAATGCAAAATGAAAAGTAAAAAAAAATGAAAATTTAAATTTACTAGCTCAGCGGATAAAATTTTAAAAGGGCGCAAAAGAATATCTACTTTCAGGGTTACTTTCGCAATTAAGCTAATCTTGAAAAGTAAAATGTGGGCGTAAGTAAATTGACTATCTTTAATTATTAAAATTGAAAAGGTTGAATCAAAAATAAAAGAATAGAAACTTTGAATGACGTTAACAATCATTAACTTTTATTATAATAAAAAAAAAACATTTGTATAACAATTACGCAGGGAAAATAAATCCATAGACAAAAGGTCTTGGTCGAAAACAAAACCTGCATGAATCTACAATTAAAAAGGACGATGCAAATCCTTTAATAAACAAAAGAAGTAAATTGTCCAGGAAGATAATCCTTATTACAACAAAAATCCACGTGATCTCAAAATTACAACACACTAAAATTAATTTAAACGTGGACAAAACAAGTGTATGAAAATTGAAATTTAAACACAAGCACAAAACTTCTTTTCACCTAATCCGAGGTGATTAACTAAAAAAAACTAATTTGAAAACCACGAAACGGAAAATTAAACTCTTTAAACTAAAAAAAAAAACATATCTCTTCTAGAACAATTATAATAACTGATCTTACATCCGACATGTGTACACAATAAAATACAACAGCAATTATTAAATAAAGAGTTCCTTGATAAAATTTCAAATAAAATGAACTACATTTTAAAATAAAAATGAAATTACCAAAAATGGCAGCAAAGAAAATAAAAACATGTACTTACTCCGGCATCGTTTAAGAAACTACCTTTTAGGGGCCCTAACATCGCATACATACAGTCGCGAGCAAATGTTATAGGCACCCTAAATTTTAGGCGAATATCACAGTAAAAAATGAGAAAATAAAAACTTTTTGGTAATACATTATAAATATGTAGTATTTTAAGGGATCTTATTAATTTGTTGCATATTAGAGTGTTTTTAGTACAGCTATAATACTTTTCAGATGGAAGGGGGAAAGTGACATCTCGAAGACTTGAAAATATGTATATAAAAAAAATAATACATTTACAAAAGGTATCTATAAAAACTATTGTAACCATAAAGACGATTATATAAACGTTGAAATGTGTCACAAAAAAAATGCAAGAAACATGAAACCCATTAATTTTGTCAAAGGTGCCTATAACATTTGCTCGCGACTGTATAACAATTTACAATTGCGTTCCAAAGCAGCGCATGAATCGCAAAGAAACATCTCTTGAATATTACAATGAACTATATATATATATATAGTTCATATATATATATATATATACAATACTGGTACACGCAAAGTGTACAACTGAATGAATTTAAATTTAAACAACTGAACAATTACATTAAATTTAACAAACAATTCTATTAACAAAATCTTTTCAAAATAAAATATTAAAACTGTGGAAACTCTATCATTGCATTGATAAAGGTAATCTGGTATGAATAAAAATACAAATTTGAATTTCCGGAAACCCGGGTGCCAGACCACAGCAGTATCTAAACCAGCATTTCAGTTTCTGATAATAGAAGGTTAGGATTTGTTGTTCAAATACCGCTATAAAAAGGTTGGCAATTACGGGAGAAAAATGGAAACCTATGACTGCACTTGAAATTTGTTTGTATTAGCAGTACGGGTACTAGAAATAGGTGGAGCTGAGTCAACTTTCCACCGCATCAACTATATTATCCTGCTGTAGGTTGGAAGATAGGGTGCCATATATTGAAGTGATAGTATCGGATATAGACACTTTGGTAATTAAGGATTCAACATCGAAACTAACAAGTAAATTTTGGGAATCTACTGTTAACTTACTCAGTCTGTGGACGAACTGTTTGGAGTTTTAAATAAGCGAATCACTGTTGTCAGTGTAAGGTTTTAGGATATTGGAGAGGTGTTTGGAGAGCTTGTAGGTGCTACTGTTTATGGTACTAACAATATCCAAAATCCTTGCTAATGCCAAATTTCCTAGTACGTAACATTCCTAAGTTCGCAATATTTACTCTTAAGCACCTAAAACCCGATCCTTCCTTAAATAGTTGTAGACAGTAATGAGTAAGAACAGAAGATCGTATCCCTACTCCAAGATTGCCCCAAGAGAGTCCTAAAACGTAATCCTATAACCCGTCAAACGCACCATCACCAAATCCATAAAATCCTCATAAATTTCTCGTAAATAACCCTTTCTACCTAGCGATTCACATTGAAACTATACAGTCAACTCAAAATCTAGAACGCAACGTTCCTTTACGTCTCATTCTCAGTATCATAAAGAGCCCTCCAAGTACCCTTCCAATAATCGAACCTTACCTTACCTCATTTTGTCCACAAACTGAGTGAACTGAAAATAAACTCCAGGATTTACTTGTTAATTTCAATGTAGTATCCTTATTTGCCAAAGTACCTATATCCGATACCATCCATTTAATCCGTGAAATCCTGTCTTCCTACCTTCAGCCGAATCATTGGTGGAAATTTGCCTTACTTGTACCTATATCTAGTCCTACCACGCAATCCTCACTACTACAGCACTACAAAATCTGAGTCTATTGAAATCCATAAACACCTTAATTACTTGAAGCGTGACGATTGTGATTAGGTTGTTTTGGAAAGTAGAGGGACTTTTAGGTGATGTGTAGGAGATAACGTCCACTTTCCGAAGAAACCTAATAACAACCGTCACGGGCCTCTGAACTAAAACTGTCACAATCCACTGAATCGTAACTGTTACTCCTATATAAACCAGCCCCCGTTTGTTAGTCTTTCTTTTTTAGATCAACAACAATAACTATTGAAGATGTCCCTTGCGTTGTAGACCAAACGTCGACCAGAAGAATGATATTAGCTTTTTAATTTCATGTGTAGATCTATATCGAATTACTTGCTAAACAGAATACGTCTTATATCTGCACCAGTTTTAATAGTTTCTTTCGCGTTGGAACGACCGAACCTAACTTACAATTAGGTAGGCATATTATTATTCTGCACATAAATTTTCGTGCCTGTCCACTCCCCTTTTCCCCCTAATGTGTGTATGTAGCAAATTACTATTATGCACTGCGAAGTTGGGTAAAAATTCAAGTACAACTGCTAAAGTTGTGATTGATGATATTCGCGTATGAAGTTCGTTCCACTGTAGTACCATACGATAAGAAAAAAAGTAATCTAAACTTCAATAGATGTAACTCGTAGCCTTTCAAAGTTTTGACAGCGTCAAATTGTTACAAGATAGCACACAGCTCGGATTAAAAAAATACCTTTTAAATATAATGCTTTAATTAAATTATTAAAATCCAATATTAATCATCCCAGTGTCATCTATATTCATTAATCTTGCATCATAAGTGTACCTTGTCTTATGCCAGATGACATGCGGGGGAAAATTTTTAATTACAATAGCCTACAGGACGCTCCAACGTTAAAAAAAAATTGCGCATGGACAGATACTCCCTTTTTTCTTTAGTATAACCGCAGACAACATGAGGCACTAATGACTTCTGTCCTCTGCTGGTATAATCAATGTTGAAGTGATTAATTCAAGTGAAATTGATACAACAACTATCAATGTTGTTGATCGACTTTGTATGATTAAAAAAAAACGTTTAAGTTGTAACAAATGACATTTTATTTTAAAATGTGGTTGGAATAGTTAGCAGTGTAAAACAACTCAGATAAGAATGTAGTTGACTCAGGTAAGTAACATAAGTTCACTTATTTAGTAACAATTACGTTTTTAAATAGTAAGGTTTGCAATTTATTTTAATCATAAAATTATAAATACGTTTAATGTTAAATTTTAAAATTCTCGCGACTTTGAAACATTTGAAACTACGGGATGATCGGATGACGAATATGTATATAAGGGTTGGAGGAGGACACTTTCAACAATTGTTGTAGCATAGTTTCCTTGTCATTGTTATTAATTAGGGTTTTTATTGTTATTAGTTATGTTACTTTGTATTGTAATAAAACAATGCTACGAAAACCGGGTCATCCTATTTTTAACAGGTAGTAGCACCTTAACTCTTAAAATTAATAAACTCAAGTGATTATCTGAATAAAGCCAGAGCCTGCTAGACCATTTTAAAAAATTTAATTTTCTCTGGCAAATTGCAGAAAATTGTTTTCTATTTTTTTTCTCGATAACGGTCAGAGATAAGAAAAAAATACAAGAGATCAAAAAGTTTCTAAACAAGACAGAAAGTTTATTGCGTATTTTAGAATCTAGCAGTGGCGCATCGCAAAAAAGTTGAGGGTGAGAAAAGAGGGTATGACCCCGAAAAAATTATTACCCTGTAGATTTACATCATCATTTGGCATGGCTAATGATGCAGGCCTCATAGCGTAACCTACCTTCCAAATTTGAGCAAAATATCTCAAAAACTGTAGGAGCTATACAGTAAAAAGTGAAAAAATCTTGAAATTTCAACACCCTGCAGATTGGTAACGAAGCGTTTGCAGACCTATGTTTATATGAAATCTTAGGCACAAAATAAACCAAATAATTACCCCCTTCCTTATGAACATGATATTTAGGAACACCCTGTATATTTGATGGCAAAAAATCGCTGGATATTCGGTTTCGTGCCGGGAATACATACTAAATACTAAATTTCAAACTGCCACCTTATACGTATTTTTCCACCAGTGCTCGCAAAATGGTTGGCGGTTGTACACTGAGTTATGTAGGTAAAATGTGTGGATAAAATATAATTAATTTTGTTTTAAAATAACCAAGATTTTAGGTTGAAATTTGGAATAAATAGGATTTTATCGGAAGAGCCGTTAATATTTATAAAATTAGTCGAGACACATCCGTCTCTCCCGGAGGTTGGCTAGTTAATAATTCGAATTACAAAAAATCTAACAGACTCTGACTGCGATTGTCTTCGCAAGACTGCAACTGCCTCCATTAAATTTTTCTCCGATATGGGGGGAGTATTAGATATTGAATATATGAGAATGTCCATGTGACTAAATGGAACTATGAAATGTTTAAACTAAATTCAAATAAATAAGTATTACAATAATGGAATTACCTTACATTCATTACAAAATAAATGTAGGTGTGTGTATATCATTAAAAAAGATATTTTTGAAAAATTACAATACATTTAAATAACAATTTAAAAAGAAATTCTACTGTATAGTATAACCTTGCATACATTAATTTTAGACCAAACCAAATCCCGGCAATTTTTCCTATCTTTTCATGTTGACGTATCAATGAAATTGGAGTACAAATACATATAAAAACCTTATTAAACTAAATTTTGGTAATATTAATACAAAAATTAAATCTTCTTTCGAACTGAAATCGATCCAACTTTGATCTGTCAAAATCTGTTATAAATATTTAATATTCACATTAAATTATTCACATTCGAAAATTTGATTTCGATCTATAGGTGTCTTTCTACTAATCGTCTTTACTTCCTGAAGAGAAAATTACGAAGGAATATGCCATTGACAGTCTAGAAACGATACAATTCATTAATATAAATTCAAATTGTGGTGGTTTACAATATATATAGGCAGTCGCGATTGATGCTACTTTAGTTCGTCATCAAGTATATTATTGAAGTTTTATTAAGGGCATTTATTCTGGCCTGTAATAAGCAAAATATATGACAGTCTAGTGTGCCGAGCAACCACAGCGACTACTTCTACTAAGCCAGGTCCCCTTCTGTTTTTTAACGATTAACAAATAAAGCGTACCTTGAGGTGAATAAACATCGGGAGGTGTAAAAACGAATTTCATATCATCTACAATATTTCATTAAAACGGTAGGAATACTATCATGTCCTGAAGAATTAAGTTTACAGATATTGCTCAAAACTTCATCGGGTGTGACTGTGCCCACACACATATTGCGTCCATGCTTTCATTTATACCTCAAATATACCTACGGAAAGAAGAATAATGATTAGTATATTTATAAATTTTATAAATGGAAGCCTTCTGTGTCATAGAAAAATTGCAATTATCTGGCACCTCCACCAAATTTTGATAGGTAGTAGCGTTTATTTGTACAAATGAAACTTACTACTAGTGACTATAAACCACTTTAGCCGTTGTGTTTGTTAATTAGAATAATATCAAAAAATACACAACAGGTTCTCAAGAAAAATATGTTCGTAGAGCTTAATTGCAGGCATGGCTAACCATGGTAATGTCTGGCAGAAATGTGCAATGTGTTATAAAGTTTAACTCCATAGAAACAAAATAAATATTTACGATCCGATTACGTTAAGGGATGCAAACGTAAAGCCGAACATAATAAGTATAATAAAGCTAACCAACGTTAAACGATGCAGATGTTTGTTCTAGCTTACTATTTTTACCAGAAAATATGCGCAGTTGAAACAAACATCGGTAAACTTATCTGTTCTGATAGAATGCTGAAAACACTTTGCCGTGTCTGGCATAAACAATTCCTACTTTTTCGTTTAAACTGCATCTTTATGTATTTATTCTACGTCGATGACCGAACAATAGGCGATATAAAACCGTTCGCTCCCGAAAATCCCGAAGAATAAAGTGATTCAATAACTAAAGGAACCGAAATCTAGGGTTGGTAACAAGCAGAGATGCGCTTCTTCCAGATCAAATATATTGGAAAACGAATAGATAGTGACTGAAATAAATAGAAATAACGCCTTTGCTTCTCAGCTTTTCTCTCCCCAAAATGAGATTAAACCAGTATAGTAGATATAGCCCACACAAGTTTTATATCTAATGTCGTATAGTGTATTTATTAAAGCATTATATTTTATATTTGTGTTCAGTCTGGTCACTTTTCAATAGAAACAGTATTGCTATATTGGAATGTGTAAGAAATACATTTTATGGGAAAATGTTGCACGTTTTAGAAATGAACAGAAAGTATTAAAGTATTCCGCAAATATAAGTATGGTAACATTCACGACTCAGGAAATTATAGATCTATATCTTCGCATAGATATTTTCGAAGGTTTTTAAAAAGGTTATCAATAAAATATTAATTGATTATTTGTTGAAGAATAATTTAATCTCATCCCTACATTTTTATTTTATTGGTAAAAAGAATACATCGTGTGCTAGAGAACATGCGTTAAAAGGTATTTCTGAAGGTTTCGACGGAAGGAGTTTGGCTATTACTATTTTCTTTGACTTGTCGAAAGCCTCCGGTACAATAGATCATTTGTTATTATTAGAAAAATTAAAATCGATTGTGGCCTACGGTGTTGCCTATGATCTGTTTTATTCATTTTTAGATAAAAGAAAAAATAACAAAAATGTTGCCAGGATGTATGTATGTAACTCTTGGTATTAATTTTTGGAGTGTGGGAGTGTTCCTCAGGGTTCAGTACCATGTCCTACTCTTTCCGTTATATATGTGAATAATTTAAGTCATACGCCATCTAAGTGTACATTAACATAATATAAAATTTGATTTCTTTTTTCTTGTGTTTTTAGTCGTCAATATTAAATATATTACCATAATATGTTGTCGTTACCAGTTGCATTATAAAGTCATCTTCAATTGTATACGCTTCGCGTTCAGTCGCAAAGTTAGTGAATGACCTGAGTAATTGGTGCAGCCTAGTATTGAATTCTTCCTAATAGTCCGAGAGGTCGAGAGTAAAATGTATGTACCTTATGACGGTAAATCCATAACTAAAGACTTAATACTGTACTTTTAGGTCTGATAGTAGATAAAGATCTAAAATTTCAGGATAATTGTAAGATTTTATTAAGTATCCCTACTAGTGCGCTTTAGAGGCTTAGATGTTGAACAAACAATTTCAGTTCTTTTTCAAATTTTTCTTTTTTTTGTATTTTTGTAGTCTCGTCTTTAGTATGCAGCAGTTTAGTATCTTTCGAGCGTCAGCTGGTAACCTTTATCGATGCTACTAATGTTTTATCTGCATATCAGAGATTTCGCGGAGATCTGCGGCGTATAATGTGGCATTGTGAATACCATCAGTTGCAACTAAATCCAACCAGACACAGGCTATCGTTTTAGGACCTACATACTCTCACTCGTTTATATTATCTTTATTAAGAATTTATATTAAATTTACATTAATTTCTCCCTCAGAGTCTGTCAAAAGTCCGTGGATCTTAATGGATTGTGCCTTTGTTTCCATCAAAACACTAGTAGTTTAATTAAGAGAGCTAGATCGCTTGTTCTCTCCCATTTCAGTTATGCCGATGTAGTCCATGGAGCCTGCATTGGTCAGTAATGGAGCAAGAGAGTACAGTGAATTCAGAATTATGGTATTCGTTTCGTCTTCGGTATGCGCGAAAGGCGAGGTATAACGCAAATACTAAATGATACCAGTACTTTAAATATGATTAATATTCGAATATTATTTTTCAAAAAAAAAAATCATTAGGAAACTGCATACCAGTATAATAAAATAAAATTCAGATATTCTGGAAATACTCTGGCTGAACACGTTGATTGAGCTAATGAAACAGTGTAAATTAACATATTATTTTAGTTTATAGATTTCATGAACAACGTCTACTAGTGCTAGTGTTTGTTATTGAAAAGACCAAATATTTATGAATCACTGCATTAACTTTATTCTTTTAATTAACAATGTTTATAATGTAAAAAACTATGGTATTTTCTGCAATGTAAATTGCACAAAAAATGTGAGTTGTAAGTCCGAAGCAAAAAAGCGTAACAGAAACTTTCAACAAAATACTACATTCTTAGTAGAAATGTCATTCTAACACAAATATGGATAATAACGCCATGCCACCCAGAAAGCAAAAGAAGCGCTCAGGGTCAACGGGCGCCGACGGCGCCAAACTAGCAATATTGCTCTGCGGCGTCAAGTCAGCAAGAACGTCAGACGACGTCAAGCGAATAAAATCGCCAGACAGCACCAAGCCGGCAAAAATGCCAGATAGCGTTATATCGGTAAGAAAGCTAGACGGCGTCAAGCCGACAAGGACGTTGACGGGTGCCATAATATACTTTTGGCAATGACGCTTTACGCTTTTAATTTGGAATGTTCAGTTATAAATATGTATATAGATACTTATTGTTAGATACCTTCTTGTTGCTTTATTTTTCTTAAATGTTCACATAAAATATAGATTTTTGGTGTTGAATTCTTTGATTTAAAGTTATAAAAGAAAGTTGTTTCTAAGAAGATGTAAAACACTGAAGATTCTGGAGGAAACTCCAGATTGAATAAATAATTATCTTGAAACAAATATCTGCATCTCCTAATATATTTCTAAAATTATATTGGATGTCGTTGAAGTATGTATACCCCAATGTCCTTAATATTTAGAATATCTTCCACTGCACAATACAAAAAATGGTTGAATGGACAGCTTAGCACCATTGATGTGGCAAAGGTCGCCTTCCATTTATTAAAGAGACTTGTTAATGAACATAAATGCTTCCTGTGAATCCCTAATTGTATCTTTCCCGCTAATTTGTTTATTTATTTTGCCCTTTTTTGTTACAAATAATTTAGTTGGAACCATGTAGTGTCCACAAAAAGAAACGCTACAATTTTGTGGACACTACATGGTTCCAACTAAATTAGCATAAAAAAAATAGTTCAAATTCGAATTTTGAGTTGGGTATTCTTTAATAGTGGTTCTTGATTGTGGACGTTTTGGTATTATTTTCTATTTTTAATATTTTCTTAAGGTTAGTTATAAAGCTAGTTCCAGATTGCATTTTGAAGAGTTGAAATGATGGCGATCTTCCAGGTAACTGAATTTCAGTGTTATTAAAATTATGTTCAATAGGAAGATTTCTTATTGCATCATTAATATGTTCACGATTTATTAACAATGACATTAACGATAAACACAAGTATAAAATACAGTGCCGGGAAAGAGCACAATTATTTATTTATTTAACTATAAATATTATATATAAGCCCCTTACCTTATTTGAGTAGCAGATGTGGTATAGGATTGCTGAAAATTTTGTAGCATTGAGCGTTTCAAGATTTTTCTCACTAAACCGCTTTCGTCGTGATTATAAAATATGCTTATGTTTTGAAAAAGACCTTTCAACATATACGAATGTAACACACGCATAATTAAAATAATATGAAATAAATAAAATAAAATTGATACTTCCTAATTTCTGTTTATTAATATACTATGGATTGTCTCCAGCTACTGATTTCGACAGTTATTGTTTGTCTTGATCAGGCTGTAGCGTGACCCCATAATAGCCACTAATTAAAACCTTAGAAAGCAACGTAAGAATTTGGAACGTATATATATTTGCTGACCGGACAATGTGGGAAAAAAGAAAAAAGTAATCCAATGTCAGACGCACAAACCACCGACAAATAATAACTAGAAACTACGAAACTAGTAGTTGGAGTCATCCCATAGCACATTAATAAACAGAAATTAGGATGTACTAATTTTATTTTATTTATTACATATTCGTATCACTTAATTGTGGACAATCAAACAATAAATTAAAATAATCTTTATAGGCCCATGTACTTTTTTACATTAGGTATGAAACAATGGTCGTTTTCTGGAATTTTCAACGCCCGACAGTGTATTACATTTATAATGCGTAAAACGTTAACAGAGAATTGTACTATCTTGCATGAAGACTTGACTAACACTGATACTAGATACTAAACACACGAATCGGAGGGAGTGATTTTATTGAAGATATACTATGGCTAAACGTTCTGCATAGCGCAAGACGAATGCGGCCCGTGTAAAGAGACACGTCCGACCACACTACTCATTACTAAAGACCTGAAGGATAGAGAATATACAAGAAGAAATGTTTTTTTATTGTTTTGACAAGCGCAGACAGTTCGTTTGTCGAGCAAACAATCACGTTTATTACTCGCAAACAACCGTGTTTATTATTGTATTACATTTTATCTTTTTAATATTGGTTAGTTTTGTTCATTATTGTTATAAATGCTTCAATTGTTGTAATAAAATTATTCATTGCTACAACTAAAGAATTAATTAATATTCATGTATATACTTAATCTAACTGTAAATGGTTACAATAACGATTTTTACTGAACATATGAGAAAGATTATTGATTATACAAATTCTTCCTCATTGATTAATGTTTGCCATTTTCTCTTACAATTATCTAATATTACATTGTTGTACTAATAAATACGAAGAAGTTTTCCAATGTTCGTTGTAACAATAAATTGTTTTATAGTTTCAAAATATTACTCAATAACTGTTTTCCGGCAAAAATGTTACTAAAGGTTGGCACAAATTCGATAGGACAGGTGTGTAATAACCTGTCGTTAAGCTGTTGTGCAACCTTACTAACAAGAGCTGGTGTCTCCATTGCAGTTATTATTAATAAATATCTGATAGATATGTATACTGATGCTGTTAACTTCCTAGAGTCAAAACTTCTTTTCTATTTTTAATCCAAAATTAAGATTTGTTAAAGTAGTGTGTGCCACACGGTCACAAACTCTTTTGTGAGTATTCGTACTTACACTTTACTTATGAAAACTAAGTTATTACAAATCATCCCAACCCCGTGCTTCGCCTAAAAAAAGGTACTACACGAGGCTATCTATTCTAAGTACTATATGGGTTCCATAACAATTGAAATGTTCCTACTCTAACCAGATAATTTCCCTATGATCCTTAATAACAAAAATATAACACAGTAGCCTCGCGACCATATGAATACTAGTTTTGTAAAATGATGAAATATGTGAAATGTGATTTGTTCACATAATCGCGAATCTACTGTAAATCAGTCAGCTATCAGTTATTATTAAATACGCCCATAGAACGACCTTCGTTATCTCCCAGTATTCGCCAAGGACACTGATTATATATAATATACTTATGTAAAATCAATGGCCACGGAGTAAGGGAAAACCATGGCAAAACCTTACTCTGGGAGGATCTCGGAAGAAGTCTCAGACCTTATTAGTGATAGCCGCAAATTATTATTATCCTTCTGAGGTATTCGTACTTACAGTAAAACAACTAAAACTACACTAGAAACTGTAGTTTCTGGCCTAGTAATACAAATAATCACAACCTGCTTAATGAGTTTGAGAGTTTGCTTTACACAGCCAGTCAGAATCAATGGCCGCGTCTCAAAAACGTACCGCTAGATTTGCGCTACATCAATAACGTACAATGGACCGTTCACCATTTTGTGTAGCGGAAACCCCTACTGATATGTATCATCATTCGTACTATGAACGCGGCCATTCAAATTTGCATTCAATTGACAGATTCCAACAAATAGCGACATCTGCACGACATTTTAGAAATGAGAACCACTTTCTTGATACGTAAATAGTTATTTGTACCACTAGGCTAAAAACTACAGTTTTGCGAGTATGAGTATGGTTTAGTACGAATACTCGCAAAAGAGTTTCTGGCCATGTGATACACAATGTTTTTCGGGCGGACAAATCTTAATTTTGAATCGAAAATAGAAAAAAATTTCGACACTTGGAAGTTGACAGTACAAGTTGGCATACATATTATATACCTTAATATTTTGACGTTTCCGAGAATAAATCTTTTTCTGTAAGTTTCTTTCTAGTTTAATATCTATTTATTAAAAATAAGTGCAATGAAAACACCAGTTCATCTTAGTATGGCTGAACAGTAGCTTAATGACAATTTATTACACATCTGTCTTGCGAAATCTAGTATGGCCAACCTTTAGTGACATTTTTGCCTACCTAGTACGGCAAAATGAGTGTTTCTGGACAGAGCCGCAAAAAATAATAATAACAGCATAGCTGATGACACCTGGTTTATATCAAAACTAAATAGTACAAAACCGTATAAAAAAAAAAATATGTAACTTGAATAACCAATAAGAAATGAAATACAACCTTAAGGGTGTTAGTACAGTTTTAGGCAAGAATTAAAAACGCTATTAAACAAATTATTTCGTATCCCGATAAAAGATACGATGCGATTAGAACATATTTGTGCTGGTAAAATAGAATTTGCAATTCCGTCTTTTGTATCAATTCCAACGCCAAAAATAAGGCAAGTAAAAAGTTGAAATTTAGAGTATGTATTAAGGTACAGTAGCTACTGCGATATAATTTCTGGAATTGAAAAATAATGATTTCCTACCTAAAAAAAAGGATTTTTTCAAAAATATCCCCATTATTATATAACCTCTCTATATTTAGCAATCCGAAATTAACCTACGCCATGGTCTCATATTTTAATCACTCCCTCTTATTCATTAATCCAAATACAGTATTAATGTCGGAATGAATTTAAACAGCCTCACCCACAGATGGTCAGAAACACGCCCTTTATCTCGACTCCGACAAAAGGCGAACAGAAAAGTCCGACCCTTCTCCCGCTTAACAATAATCCAATGGCACCACTAAAGGAGGTTTCGGTATCACCGGATTATCAAGCGCCTTAATTTAATTTGAATGATGTAGATGACACCTCTTAAATTAAAGTAGACGAGGTAGTAAAAAACGCAGGGGAGTTCCGGTTGTGCGTGATTAGGTTAACCTTCAACCATACCCATTTAAATTACCTCAGTATTCAACAGCATTAGAAACGTAATTCGTTTTAACTTTTATGAAATTATACTGTAGCTGTAAATTATCCTTTGCTAAAGCTAGAACGACAGTGCGGAAGCTAGGGATTTTGTTTTTTCTTCTTAAATAAATTGCTAGTCGTGATTATTTTTATTAGATCCCATATCGTGTTTCTTTTACTATTGATTCCAAAATTTGCGCAGCAGTGGCGTGTACCTAGAATATTTGTACTTGTGTAAGTAAACAAAAACCCTAAAGCAATATTTTCGCCACAGATGGTATCATACATCGCATTTATTCCGGCGACATAGGCACCAAACAAACTCGGTACATTTGCACCCGACTAAGTCCGTAAATATGTCCTTGCTTGTACACTAAAGTCGTCGACTGGTCATTTCACGAGGGTTCCCTCAAAGGTGAGCTATAAAACGTAAGATATTGAGTTTCTTGGAGCGCTATCAGTCCTGCCATTCGGAGACTATATTTTCTGGTGTCTAGTCGAAAGGTATTACCATACGAATACAAATTACCGCATCAACAACCCTAAGAATAGTACATTCATGGTATTCCCTACGATTTCGTTTCGTTACGTGAAAAACGTTTTTGAGGCTAATCTTAAACAATTTCAAAAAAGCACATGCATATAAAACAAGGTTGATTTATAGACGTAATTATATTATGATCACAAATCCTGTCTTAATTAAATTACTATGTACTGTGCTCAAAGTATACAAACACAATATATGATATTACACAACAAACTACAGCGATCCATATATAAGGTTTGTTCGAACATACAGTTCGCGAACGGTCCACGATCATGTGAACTAATCAGACAACGCATTCCAGTTCGCGAGAACTCCAATCTGTTCTCTGATTGGTTCACGTGATCACGAACCGTTCGCGAACTGCATGTTCAAACAACCCTATAGAAAACAGTTCACCGGAAAAAAATTCAAGTTCAGATTTGTGCAACTATTCCTCCTACACCATGTGAAAAGTTGTAAGCTGTGGATTGAATTTTGAACGAGTAAAAATGTGAAGAGCTTCAACTGTATCGTCGTAACTCACCAAAGCGAAATGAGCGTGATATTCTTTTTCTCGCTAAACCTCGCTCTTGTTAGTACGAATAACAGATTAATAACAATTGTCTAAGCTAGTTATTGTAAACACGATTTATGAAGGTTGTAAAAGTAAAATTAAATCGAAAATGACATTTGTATTAGTGAAACGACAATACTCGATAACTAAAATCTATTTATGCTACTTTTCTATTCATACTTATTTTTATATGGTTAGATAATGTACATAAAACTATAAATTTCAGTGACAGAGCTTCATAAACAATATCAAATGGAAGATGAAAAGGAGTTTTAAAAGTCAATAATAACAACAACATAAATTCTAAAAAACCCGACAATAGTAAATAAAGTACCTATTCGTCGGTAAATAGCTTATTACTGAAAAAAAAAATCAACATTCAAGTTCCGGATATTTATTAATCATTAATTCCCAAAATTCCATGCAACGGTAATAATCGTAAGGTAAAAGTTCTGGCGATGTGATAATCTTGTGCGACCGACACTTATTCTTAAAAGGATTAAAACGGTTGCACTAATATTATATTCCGAGCAATTTGCTTCGAATTTTAATTTCACTAATGCACAAACTTGAATTTTAACATCACCGACATTTTTCGCTAGGATATTTTTTTTCATTATTGTTATTTATTAATATACACGTTGCATTAAAACGTCGGACCGTATTACGAATAGTAGTCACAGTACGAATTGATCTTTCGGGATAATTTACTGTAAATAAATCGTGTGTAACTTCTGCTGAATTGCTACCGTAAAATTGTTTCACAATAAATAAATTTTCCTCGGGCGTATAATATTCCATTTTTTATAAAATTTCTGACCGCAATCAAAGCTTACTAATTTTTATAAAATTTAAGACCGCACGTAACGCCAAACAACGGCTTGTTAAGAAATGAGTAGGAATGAGGTCGAAGGCCGCTAAAACTGAAAGTGAATTTACGCTGTTTTACGCATGCCTACGATCGTTTCCTCGCCGTAGATCGGATGAGGACTATACTGAATTGATTTATACTGAAAAGATTAATGTGGGGATAGCATTTTGTAGTAGTTAGAGAAGAGTAGAGAATAGCGGTGAGTGCTTGCCGCTAGACAGCGATAGCGTACGGATTGGAGACGGTATATCGAAGCGTATATCCGACACACAATCGCCCAGCAGAATAGAATGCGTATTTCTGAACCGTATACGTGAAGAACTGACTATTTTTACACGTTATAAAATATTACGTGATTTACTGTTCCAGCATATTTACAATTAAACATTTAATATTAAACAAATTGAACCAACATCATCTAATATTGTTGCGTTTTGTCCAATAGGAACGATATTGTTTTAACTCTACACCAGATATAACAGAAAATATGATAACAGAACCTACATTAATACATTCTTCTTGAAAAGTCAACTAGATTCATAAATTTAATATATAATTATATTTTAAGAATTGTATTGAATTTTTTTTTAAACTTTATGCCAAAGAATATTGCCTGAATAAATTATACTTAACACGAATAGATTAGACCAGTGTTTTTATTACCCTTATCATCTAATATACTCTTAGGTACTGTAATTTAACCTCCTCTAGACCGGTAACAATTTGTAATCACGCAATTATAAGGAAAAGGCCGTCGAATTACTGGCAAGCCATGGAGATGTACAGGGTTGTAGCAACGCATTCCCCGATTGATTTCGAGTAATTGGTTTTATGTCACTGAAACTCTAAATTGAAATTCTATTCGGTTCATTTTATGTCCTACGAGTGATGTACACTAAACTTTCTCTCAGACGATACAAATCCACTTTGATAAATTGTTGTACAACAGAAAGTGCGGAGGACGCGACCTTTGTACGTTTCTATAAAGATTGGATGTTTGGATGTTACGAGTAAATATAAAAGAGTCCACGTGGCAATATGTGGCTGACACGATGATATTTTGATTGGTTCTATGAGTACGGTAAATACTCGCTATTGTTTTCATCAACATACTTTTCAGTCACTGAATACAATTAAGTTCCGTCATGAGTGATACAACTTCCTAAGACTCAAATTCTTTGGAAGTTTTTCTGGTGCCCATATCCACTTGTATCCTTTTAGATTTTTTCCAACTACTGAATGTTCCGTTTTCTAAAATATTCAATTTTAGACCACATATTTCATATTGATGTATTACTTTGTATGTCACTAATGTAATATATTGTTCAGCTTCATTATCTAGGTGGCTACTTATTTCGATACCAACAGTTTTATCATAATATTCAACATAAATGTTTGTTTTGTCCTAACCCAACTCTGTAGTTTAGTTTTATTTCTTAAGTTTAGTCTATCCGTCGGTGTTATTTTATTAATTGTTCAAATTTAGTTTAATAGTAAGGTTCTGTTTATTACTTGCTGTTATTTAATTGCAGGTACTGTGAATCATAGTTTAAATGTTCAAAGGTTGCATGTGTTTCTGTAATACCCTAATATAATTTTACCATTGTAATAAGTTCACTGTATTTGCTTGTAGCTGGATCTTCCGTATTTAAATTTAATGTTTAAGGTATATTATCCTAATAAACTTGCGTCTTTTCGTTAGAAATTGCTTAAACCCGGTGTAGCTCTATTAGGGGTAATAGCTGAATAGTCCGCTATGAGCTCATCGATTACAACTTATACTTTCTCAATTTTGTATCTACTCCCTCCATTTTTCATCCACCAACAGTGTACATTTATTTTTATTAGCATAAGTTCCCTAGGAGGAAACATTTTTGTGCATAGTCAGTTCTGTTCCGACATTTTAAGCGACAATACATTTGTAAACATATCTTACTGTGTAAATATATAAAAATACAAAAAGGGTTTTGTGTGTTTGTTATTTAAATACAACAACGAAGAAGTGACAAACTTCAGCACCAACACAATCACAAAAAAACTACAAGTTTGGTCACAAGAAAATTGAAGCACCAGAAGTGCCTCAAACGAATTGTTGAAATTTGAGAACGACTAATACAAAACACAAACTTTCAAAGGGTAAAAAAAAGTGAACGTATGAGGATGCAACCTAATTTTATATTGGCTTAAAACATCTTTGATAATGATAAAAAATTAAAAACCAAATTAATATTTATAATTTTTTATAGCAACATATTGAAGAAGACAAATAAATTGTTGAAAAGTCTTGCTAAATAAAATGTTTTTATTTAATCCATGCAAATAATTAACAACAGAAATTAAAATTAATTATGCAAGTTAGAAACGATTACAAATAATATGAATTATCCATAAGAGATTCCACTGTCAAAAATAAATGGAATGAACCATGGAACGTTAGAATGTGCCTTAAATGAGAAAAGAATAACAGAAACAGCCGTGAGCCCAAGTTAGATTCTTGCGAAACGCGTTTTAGTACATCACAAGTGCAGGATTTAAAGCTGTAATATGGGATAGTAATTTCTAGGTTTGTTTGTTGTTGCTACACTTTCTACACTGGCCCAGTGGCGGCTCGTCAGGGGAGACTACGAAGGCTAAGCCTCCCCTATTGTGTTTAATAAAATAAATAGAGTTTATTATTATAATAGCAAGCGAGGAAGCTAGCCACAAATTCGCCGCGTCGACGATTAATGTCATCGTTGAAATCAATGCGTCCCCGTAAGTGCATGTGCACTTTATATGGTGTATACGTATAGTCTAGGTGAGATTGGCATATTATCGTGCGTTATCGGTCGTAAAACGTTTGCAAGCCACTGTGTCCATGCGACTTCCAGTACTAATAACTTAAGAAGTTTTGTTAGGTTATACCCAGAAAATGGATAAAATGAACGAAATAAGAAGCTGCGAAGATGTTATCGATTGGCTGATAAGAGATTCTCGAACTATACCCTTATTTTGATGAAATGCAAAAAGAAAATAATTATGTGTGTTGTATCATGATCCTCAAATGTTCGGAGAATGTAAAACGCCAACCGAGAGGTTAAATTTTAGCAATAAAAACGATTTATGTGAATGTAACATCTTTCTCAAATTAAATGCGAATCTAAGCTCTACAAATCTTCGATTACTTATGCAACCGAAACTACAAGTACTTTATACCTAGCGATATGTTATTCAGAATTGTTCCCCAATCATTTTTAATTAACATTTAAGTGTACTCTATTTTCGGTTGCATAAATAATCAAGAACTTATTGGGCTCAAATTCGCATTTAATTTGATAAAGATAGTACACAGGAACGGAGTAATCTTGTAAGCTTTGTGGTCACTATATCGGTAACTACTGCTTCAGTAAAGGGGTGCTTTTCAAAATAAATTAAAATGCACAGCCGCAACACTATAAATCAAAATCGATGATATCCTTAATATTAATTGAAAAAGGTCTTCTTAATCCATTAAAGCAAAATGACGTATTTTACGAGCGGCGATTACTTTGATTACTTTGCTAGTGCAAAGAATAATCGAATTCCTATAATTTATCGAAAAAAGTAAGCAATGCAGGTTTCCACGTTTCAAAAAATATTAGACTATTTCCTTTACTTTTTAAAAAATATTAGTTTGCTAAGGGTTTGTTATAATTTTTGGTTTTATTTTTGATTTACTATTACGTTTATTTAAAATTTGTTTCAATTTTTTGTTACTCTTTTATTCCTTTATCGCAAAATTTTATGGAAGAAGTTTCTATTATATTTATTGTTTGTTTGCAAAGAGTTTGTTATTGTTTTTAGAGTTTATTTTTGGTTTATTATTACGTTTATCAAGACCTTATTTTTTATTACCTTTCTACCTCTGCTAGCTTTCATTCTCACCTCTACGTGGTTCTTGCTAGACAATAAATTATATTTTCTTTTAATCCCTTTTTTTCAATTTTGATTCTACAATTACAATGCTACAACAATAACTTTAAAAATATAATTCGTTGACCGAGAAGAGTTATCTAGGTTACAGTAGCCTCCCTTGCACAAAAAGTCACGAGCCGCCACTGACTGGCTCCTAGTTAGAACAGGACAGAAACATAAAATATGCGCCAGTGTAATTGGTGTAACCCCGAACAAACTTTTTGTCGCATGAATAGACTCAAGAAATCGAAAGCCATCATACAACTTCCAAGAAACTAATAATGTAGTTCTTTTTTTAATAGTGTACGATAAGAGCAAACGATATCAATTCCCTTTTCCTTATTGCAAAGATGCAAAAATAGTATAAAGTTAACTTAGAAGTACTTATGAATAAGTAAATTGCTAGTATACCTAAGCCACAGATCTGATAGACTACCAATAAACCGTACGCGCAGGTTTACCGCGCACCATCAACAGTTAGCCGGACATCTTGAAACACAGCCGTCATCATCACGCGTCATGCTTACGTTTAGTTAGTACCTTTTCAGGGAGTATTTGCGTTGAGTTGTTTGTAAGTTGGTCAAATCAGAGTAATATACTGTGATTAGTGTGAAGAAAATCAATAAGAAAGGAATTAAGTATAAACTAATATTATTTAATCATCAGAAAATTAGACAGCAAACACTTGATTATTTACTCCTGAAGAAAACATAAATCAGATTCCACTCTCAGACAACTTTCATTAGATTTTATCCTGTGTATTTTTATATGGCGTTAAAAGAATGCGTCTCTTTGTATTATTTTTATTAAACCTCGATAGATAATGGAGAGTAAGTTAAGAAATGTTTTAGAACACTACTTGTGTTAGCTTTGTTGATCGTAGTACGCGCCAAAAGTTGATCGTAGATTTAGAAATAGAAATCATCTGTAGCTCTAAATTGCCCGCAACTTTAACACAATAAAAACGCAGTTTTAACATTTAAAATACACAGGATAGAATTTAACACGATAGATGCTGCGCTAAAGTTTTTTAATGTCTCATTAACTTGATTTATTTGAATACATACACACGACCTCGACGTCACCGATGACGTTTGTGTACCAATATAGCACATTTCAATTTATGGCAGTTTTGAGTTCAATATCAGCACTCTATTATCTCTATGACCTGAGCATGTAAAACAACATATTTTCTTAGAAGTAATATACAGAACAATTATGTAACAGATGTGGAAGAAAAAAAGATGATATACCTAAAGATTATAAAAACTATAAAACAGAAACTACAAAAAAAGTACGAAGGAAAAGGAATTAGGTTCCTAAACTTAATATATTACGTGACTGACATAAATTACTTCTGATTTCTCTTTTCCCCCTTTTTGTATGTAATTGGATTTTAACAAAAATAATTACAAGGATGAACGATACGCTTTTGCTCGCGTTATTAGCTAGCAATTAATTAGTTTTCCTTCACACACAAGAGAAAGCTGAGAATAATTTTTCAAACCGCCCGCTTTAATATCACTGGTAATTTGGGGATCCGCGCGCCAACAGAAAAATCAAAAAGTACTCGGGACATGGTAATAGCCGGCTTTTCTTTTCTTATTTTTGTCTTTCGTCTTGCCGGCGATCTTCAAAACAAGCTTCACGAGTTAAAGAATTGTTTTCGATATTTTCCTTCAAGATCGTGTAAATGCTAATTTCCTGCCGCTTTCTTTGCCGCTTTTCGACGCCACTCTCCGTTAATTAGGAATTCTTCTTTGCGTTTAATTGTTTGTCAGGACGGGCGTTACGCTTTTTTGGATTGTTTGTGGAAGTTATTAGGCAGGCTAATAAAAAGAAAACGGGCTGAAGTCAAGTGGGTAACAGTAATTCTCAAAGATTATCGTTTATTATTGAAATTTGCTAAAATCGCTTTTTCTGTTTTTATTCGAAGCTTTACCTGATAAGATTCTCTTAAAATGAAATGTTTGTCAAGCTTTTTATTCTTAAAGCTGGAATATCACGTATCATGCCGCTTAAGTATAAATGAATATCTCTTGGATAAGAATAGGTTATCTTATGTTTCTTTTATATCTCTATATATTCGATGTAGTTTCCTTGGTATCGATACTAATTTTGGGACTAAAGACTTAGTTCCTATTAAATAAATTTGGTTTATCCTTACTATAAATAATATTTTCATTGTTTGCATTGTTTTCGGCCCTGGTGCGCTTCTACCACAAAAGGACATTATGTTAGAACAACATAATAATAATAATAATAATAATAATAATAATAATAATAATAATAATAATAATGTATATTCATGTCAGACACAGTACATCAGTGTATATGAATCGTCAAAAATAAACAGCAATAAATAATATAAAATTGTATAAAACACAGTGACAATACTAAAAATTATATAAACATACAATAAAAACATATGAACGAATCAACAATTAACAAATTGAAATGTGTATATAAGAAAAAAAAAAAAAAATAACAAAATGAAGTTTGAAGTGTAAGTCATTTATGATATAAGATAATCCCCAACTGAATAATAACACCTTCGCGTCAGGTAAGTTTTTAACAGTTTTTTAAATTGGGTAGAGTTACCAGCATTTTTTATTTCAGATGGTAGCCTGTTGTAAATGGCCTGACCCGCATAAGTTGGTGACTTCTCGAAGCAAGTAGTCCTATGCTGATCAGTGCGGAGTAAGTGAACGTACCTAGTAGCGTAATTATGATCGTTAAAAGTCTGTTTGTTGATATTATTCCGAATGTATTCGGCACACTTATATATATACATACATGGAAGTGTAAGAATATTTTCCCTTTCAAAAACTGGTCTGCAAGATTCGTCATTGCGTAGAGTTAAAAATTAAACGTAATATTCGTTTTGTAGAACAAAAACTCGTTAGAATTCACAGAATTACCCACAGAACCGTATTGTAAGAAAGGACCGAATAGACTAGAGCATAATAAACGTTCATAATATGCTCCTGATGAAAACGCAGTCTTAAGTTTTAAAATCGCATAATAAGCACTGTTCAACCTAGCACACACGTGTTCAATATGAGAGTTCCAAGTTAATTGCTCGTCCAGAAAAACTCCGAGAAACTTTATATGGTCAACGACACCCAACACATCACCATTCGGGAAAACGAATCTATCGATGTTAGTGATTTTACGTTTATAAAATTTGACGCAAGCAGATTTGTTCGTGTTCAGCAGCAGACTGTTGGCAAGACACCACTCACTAAAAGCTCTTAAGATCTGCTCCACCCCGGACAAGAGATCCTGCTCGTCGTGGGAAGTCACAAGCATAGAAGTGTCGTCAGCAAATATCACCAATCCTTCAACCTTCACATAATTAGGTAAATCATTTATGAAGGCAATAAACAATAAGGGTCCAAGTATTGAACCCTGTGGTACTCCGTGTTCAACCTGATATTCGCTAGACCTTGCATTGTTTAATCCTACTCTGATTGTTCTTCCAGAAAGGTACGACTCAAACCACTCCAGCAAAGCTCCCCTGATGCCCAATGAGTGAAGTTTCTCCAGTAAAAATACGTGTCGCACGGTGTCAAAAGCAGATGTCAAATCAAAGAACAGTCCAACTGTGTACTTTTTACAATCGATGGCCTTGTAAATTACGTCAACAAACGCATACGTGGCTGTAGCCGTAGAAAAAACCTATGCGATAACCATGTTGATTGTCGGGTAAGTGCATTGTATTCGTTGAAAAAGCTCACAACTCTATCAAAGATAATTCTTTCTAGTATTTTCGCAAAATCGTTAATTATGGAAATTGGTCGGTAGTTCTCAACCGACGAAGTAGTTCCACGCTTATGAACCGGAATAATTAGTGATTCCTTAAACACTCTTGGAAATATACAAGTATGAATGGACATATTAAACAAGTATTGCAGAGGTTGCAACAGAAAATCCGATGAACATTTTATCAGTGACGTTGGGATTCCATTAACGCATGAATGGTTTCTACTTTTCAATGTAGCAAGGGCTTTTGATACCTCCAGACAACTGATTTCATAAGAAACAATCGAGTTGGACAGTGACATACCGATGGTGCATATTGAGATATATAGTCCCGTAATATTCTCTCAGTTTATTATGGCATTACTACTAAAATGTTCCCCAGAGCCTCAACAGCATGTTCTGTAGATAAAATATCTCTATTACCGTCAGTTAATACAATTGGTTTATATTTGTTCCTGCCTATTTCTTTATTTACAATTTTCCATAACCTACCTGGAACGACTCTTCCCTTTGCTCACAACAGATCTTTTATTAACCTAAAAAAATAGTATTTAAAAATTTTCATACTAGATAAAAATTTAATTTAATTTAAAATATTAATTTGGGGAATAAATGTTATGGAACATTTTGTGAATTTCATTAATAGTAGATGTAATTATTACTTTATGTACACACCTGTTTGTAAATACATTATGTATGGATGTTAATTAATTTGTATTGTAGCGGCGGTAATTAGATATATACGTTTATCGTGCGGTAATTGTATAGATTCAATGTAATTTCCTTGATATCGATATTAATTCCGGGGCTGAAGACTTAATGAAGTTCGTATTAAATAAATAACTAAGAGTCCATGGAGATGAGGTGGTTGTTGATAAAAAAAATTAAAATGTTTGTTTCATTTTTCACTAAGTCGAATCAATTAAATTATATTTCTGTAATATATCCGAAATCGAAGGGGATCTTGTTTGTGAATTTATGTACTTAACATCGGCCTAAAAGTATATAGAAGAAACGTCAATATTTTTCAACAAAGAAGAAGAAATTTGCTATATTTACATACCTTGTACTTTTTCTTTAGTGGAATTGTAAGTATTCTTGTGTTGAGTATTATAACATGTCCTAGCTGCTTGGAAGAACCTTAATTCCTTTTATGCTGGTTGTTGTACTTTTGCTGTGGATCTTTTTTGCAACATGTTTGGTTTGTCACCGTGAGAAAATTCCATATGAAAATACTTTAAGTGTGAGTTGTCTGATGTTGGAGGTATTTCTTATTATAACTATTTGGGTTTCTGTGTAAATAATTATTTACCACTTCATAACATTGAGGTTATTTATATAAATGTGAATGACAGTTGAAATTGAAAATTGAACTTTTAATATGTATCAGTTGGTGGGTGGGCATTGTTAGTGAGATTCGTTATATGATACAGCGGAGGATTTAAAAATTGTTTTGATTTTTAAATTGGAATTTAAGAATCCAAAATATATTAGATAGTAGTTGGCATTTCATTGAAATATTGGAAATAAGTGTATTCACTTTGAGTAAGAATCCTTATGCTCTTTAGTTATTGATATAAAAGCATTCAAATTATTGATTTAGAAGGCATAACATGTACAGCCACCACGACTACCTACCTACTACTGGTAAAAAATATAAATATAACTACTCATTTGTTAAAAAGAGGGAAGATTACTGATGGTCATGACCTGCAGTAGTGAAATCGAGGCATATGTGTAAGCTTTTAGCCAACATAGAAGGACAGGCATCTGTAACGAAAAGATAGATTAAAGAATAAAAATTTATATTTGTTATTAAGAAAAATACTAGCTGAGCAATCCTTTATAAAAATTACAATAATACATACTCTATATGGTTTTTAGTTGCCTAAACATAAGTTAATAACGGTAAATTAAATTGATAATTGCTGGAATAAAATTAGTAAACCTACATGTATGTACAATGCGACTCGTATAAGTTCAGCAAGTCGACAATCGTTTATTATATAACTGAAAATATACCTACTACATACCTAGCGACACATAATTAGAATATTGCCGTAAGTAATTATTATTTTAATATGTGCTATTATTTTCTACATTTTTATAATTGCCAACAGAATCTAGCCATTTATAGTATGTCGCTTTGCCAGGCACCTTTAATAGCGTTACACATAACTTATAGTACACTATAAGAAATGAAAGTAAATTTCTTGTTTGTACTCGTATTGCATATTCGACAACTTCATGCACTCAAAAGCCTGCGTACAATAGGATCTCCTGCTTTAGAGCGTAAAGTAAAAATTTGTACTTACTGAAGGATCTGGTAATATATATGCAAATGCATTGACATGACTTACCAAACTAAACTGTTAAACGTTGTACATAGGTGGATAGAATTAATCTTAATGAATCATAACATACAACACTGAAACATGCCGCCATCTGTAAATGTGGCAAAATATATGAATAAATTACTTTCATGCTGTGCACTGTCAAAAGGAGTAAATGTCATTTTTGGAACTTTAAGGTTTTGAATCACAATCGTCGTATGCATACATTTGCATACTGTAAGACAGCAGTTCTGCTATGTTCATATGTCATTTTAAGTGAGTTTTCTTAATTATCTCTAAAATGTAATTTTGGCAAATGCCCCATTTGATATTCCTATTTTTGAGATTACTGTGTAATACTGCTGAATGATAAAACCAATCATTTGAACTAAACGTTTATATATGTAAAATTTGTTAGTATCGGCAATTCAGAACATGTGTGCCTATATTAACACGAGAAGTACGAAGAAGAAGAAGAAGCCATGTTCGTTAAAAAGGCGGAGTCAATATTAGTAGCTTATAATAGTTGTGTTTGTGTTCATGTTATGTGTTAAATAGTAAAAGTTATAACAATAAAACCGATTAAAGTACGCTGCGTGTTTCAATAAAATTAATGCATTTAAAATAATTAAGATTAAACAGCGAACAGATAATACAAGAAGCGCTACTTGTGGTCGGCACCTTTAATATTTTGTCTTCAAAAAATGACCTTTATAGGTGATACATTATTTTAGCACCATGCGCCTGAATTGTCTTCTTTCATTTACACCAATAATAAAGAACGTGTGTCAGAGAAGGAAGTACAATCTCGACCCAAAATGGCCGCTATGTATTTGTTATCTGTTATCATTTGCTGCGTTAAAAGTACGTAGATAGTGCAAGCGTGGAATTTGATTTGTAATGAAGACACTATTATTGTTATTATTAAATAACAATACAGCAAGAAACAAATAAAATAATAATAAATTAAATTAAAAACGTGGTAGAGATACTCCAAGGGGAATGTTTAATTATTTTCAATTACTATCAATGACCGTCAAGACCAACGCCTGAATAATGACTGCAGTGGCGCCCTCTTTGTAAATTGAAGGTGCTATCAGAAATGTCGTGCGCGCAGATGCGATAAAACCGCTGGATTAAATCCCATTTTTACAGATATAAGATTAACACTTATGCAAATCTTGACGATTTAAACAGGCCTTACTTTGCTATTATTGTCGTCTTACTAACAATAGGAAATGATCGATTCCGTATGGATTCAAAGCCGTCAATTAGATTCTGCTACATTTAAGGATTCTCGATTACTTCCAACCAGCGTCAGAATAATGACTGCAGTGACGCCCTCTTTGTAAACTGAAAGTGCTATCAGAAATATCATGCGCGCGGATGCGTTAAAAACACTGGATTAAATCCCATGTTTACAAATATAAGATTAACATTTATGTAAATCTTGATGATTTTAACTGGCTTTACTTTCCTATTATTTTCGTCTTACTAACAATAGGAAACGATCGATTCCGTATGGATGCAATGCTGTCGATTGGATTCTGCCACATTTAAAAACCGCGCTTTCCAGTGTTGTATATACATAATTGGTTCATTATTCCACGCATTTGATTCATAAATACGTATTACTGGTGGGTGAAAAAACATATGCGAGAATGTAATACCAATTAAACATATATCTTTTAAATAAAAACATACTTTTGAAAGAAAAAAGTGTATCTACAGCGAAAACAAGAATGTTAGGAGTATTATTTTTCAGCAGATTTCATGTAAATCAAAAATTTGAACTAAAAATAGCATGCCAGGTTTATGCTTTGTAGTAATACAAATTTAAAAAATATAATAATTTTCTGTCACTAAAAACAGAGAACTACAGGGGAGCACAAAAATATATACGCAAATAATTGCTATACGATTTCACGGTCCAGCTTTAATGGGTTTAAACAGCTTTCTCATCGAAATCTGAATTTTGTACCTATATGGCCCTTAGTAAAATAGGTGCTTACAATTAGTGAAAAACTAACGATAACAATACTTTTTTTCTATGAAAATGCGCAATGGGGATATCTGGTATCCGAAAAAACTGTTACGGACACCAAGCTGGCCTCTGCTGACTCTCCCTTATTTATAGGGGTAATATTTTTAGCGTTAAATTACCACGGCTTTTTTTTATTTCGGAGAAATTTCCCTTATTTTAATGATGAAGGGTTGACCGCAATCTATTAGCCGTTGCCGCTCTTATAAGATATAAACTGGAGAATTTGAGTCTAATTTAATGCCCTATAATTTTGTTTAATGCGCACATTAATGAAATCTAAAACCTGACAACTAATTTATTTTATTTTATGCGATGGTGTTAACAGTTAACGCCTTATTTTCACGTTTAATATTAAACCGAAATCTTAATATGAGTACACGAAATGTTTTTTTTTTCTTAATGCCGTTATGTTATCTTACATTGTATTACAAAATAATTAATACTAATAAAAATAATAATTAATTAGAGACTAAGTTCTTATGTAACTGAAAATATTAGGAGTAAAAGAAAACAACAATCACGTATAAAACTAAAGCCCAGCAAAGGACTATTGCAAAGAGAAACTAGAGACAACCAAATATATACTAGGTATGCAAGTGTAAGTCGTTGGATTACAAGAAGCATCAAGTATTTGGATAAGATAAAGAGGAACTAAAGCGAAACAGATCCACTTCAAGGGACTTTCATGGTTTGATGCAAGGCATTACTGAAACGGATATTGTAATATAAACGGGTAAAACAATAAGTCTGCAGACTGCCGTTGTACACAGAGGCTAATTATTAGCATGCTTTGCGAAAAGGAAGCAATAAAAAACTACTATTTAACGTAATTAATTTGACATATTAATAAATATTAAGTAAAGCATTATACAGTGTGTGCCACGACGAGCTTCCATTAAAAGTTTATGGAGAAGCAAATAAATGTGAGATTTAAAAATTTTTGTAGTGAGCCTGTGGGTGTAGGTTAGTTTAGCTAAAATATTTTCGACTTCCGGTAATGTTCCCTAATACTGGAAGTAGTTGCTAACTTTGTTATTTCAAATGGAAAAGTAGTATTTTTATTTCTATTCTACTCCCATGCCCTTAATATTTATGCTTTACGGGATACTCGCTTTTTTTAAATAATTTTGTATTATGCAGTGGTACACGAACCTAGAATATACACATGTACTCGTAATGATTATGCTGCGACAGTTTTTCTGTAATATCTCCTAAACCATACATTTCAGCTTAAAAACGGTTTTTAACATTTATACGTATTTTTTAACGGTCAATCGATTGGCGCAGAGAAACTTAGGGGTTGCTATTAAAAAAAATGAGTTATCACACATTGAAGGGCATTTCTTTTGCCCCCTCTCTTCCTGCAGTCAGTTTAATATTTCTCAATTTCTTTGTTGGAAATAAATACCTTTGATGGATATTATTTGCAATAAAAATGAAAAAATTGCACTGTACCAACTGCAAGTAACTTAGAAGTTCGTGTTCCACTGCATAATACAAAATTATTTTAAAGAAACGAGTATCTCGTAAAGCATAAATATTAAGGGCATGGGAGTTGAATAGAAATAAAAATACGACTTTTCCATTTGAAATAACAAAGTTAGCAACTACTTCCAGTATTAGGGAACATTACCGGAAGTCGAAAATATTTTAGCTAAACTAACCTACACCCACAGGCTCACTACAAAAATTTTTAAATCTCGCATTTATTTGCTTCTTCATAAACTTTTAATGGGAGCTCGTCGTGACATACACTGTGTATGTATTATATAAGTGTAGTAATAATTTTGCGCAAAAGGAAACGTTTTTGTAAATTATTTTGTGTGGCATTCGTGCATTGTACCATATAAAGTGATTTTTGACCATACTCAAGAGCTTTTTTCGTTAATTTGAAAAAAAAAAACAAAATGGAACAATTCCTTTAGAATTTAACATAGAGAGACAATATTCCGCACATTTCTTTTAAACTGCTGCTTATGAGGAAAGCTCCTTATGCGGAGCAGGTGCACCAACTCCGACTCCGGCTCTGAACCTGGGGCAAGAAATCAGGTTCACAGGTCTACAGATCCACTTCTAAACTCCATTCTGTTTTATTGCACTAGTACCATAAATGCATAAGGAAACGTATCGAAGTAGGAAGACTGATAGAGTCTAAACAAACAAACTCTGTAACAGGTCACAGATCACAGAAAACTGAATCTGAATACATATTTTCTATTCTGTGAACAGGTAAACGTTTAGAACCAATGCGAGTGCGGGTGCACTGGTGCAATAGTTCCGATCCCGGCACTCTGGCTCCATCTAGTTCAAACAAATCGATCAAGTTCGAGGCTGTATTCAGTTCTCCGCACTCGCACCCGGCAGATTAGCAAACCCGCTCTCTTACAAAAAGCAAATTTGGTACACCTACTCCGATCAGCGAATCATAGAGCACCCACAGCTTGTCGTCGAACCTTATTCCTTTTGAAAAGTCTAACATACCAGCAAACCACCTGTCGTGATTTTGACGTTGTTACTTGGTCATTATTAGTCCAGGACGTCATCTCGCCAGTTGATTGATTGAGTTGGTGCACGTCAATAAGATGTCGAAATTGGGACGTAGTTACTACGTAAACAAATTACGTCTAAGTGACGTATGACATGGAGCATAATTTTTTGTTTTCTGCAAAGAAATCGCAGTCATCAAATGTCTATCTGGAACAAAACCAACGGTGATAAATATCTACCTACTATATTTTCATGAGCAGAATGCCAAACAATATTTGTTTTCTATTGTGAATATAAACTAAAACCTCTCATTAAAATATATTTAATGCAAATAGAATATTACATTATACATTATTTTAAATGGGTTAATATTTATAAAAATATTTAATAAAATTCTTTGCTTTGAATTTTTTAGGCCGATTTATTAAGTATGTGCACGGAGCACGCAGGCGCATCATAGAGGGACCAGACTTCCCGGCTTCCATCACATGCATGTTCCCGTGTAGAGCGCTGTAACGTGTGCATGGCGTGTGCTTATCAGTTAAAATTTACAGAGTAACAGGTGTTTACAGTGGAGTGTAGATCTTATATAAATTAACAATAATTATCTCTGATATTAATTTGCGTTAATCAGATCAGTCTTCGTATTTCAGGTAAGTAGATACAACTGAGTATATAATGGCGTAATGGCATTGTAGTTCCTGGACTCTTGGTAATTTAGACTTTATACTATACAAGTTAAATGATTGAACATTATATAGTAATACGCACGTTTTTCCTTGATATAAACGTTATTCATTAATCTTCTTGAAGTGTTGTGGTTATACAGTTGAAGTGCTTGATAAAATAATAAGTAAATATGTGCATCTTTTTTATGCTTCTAGTTAGATATTTTGACTTTGTTGTAAATTACCAAATATAGAACAATAACTGAAGTTTATAGTAATTTAAAGGTGACAACCATGTTTTAATAACAGATATCATAACCATTTTTTTTTTCGGGCCAATAAATTGCGTAATAAGCTGACATTTTCCTTTTTTGTAGATTGTAGACTTACAACGCATAACCAATGCTTTCATAGGAGTCGAAATTGCTGAAAAGAATGCTGAACCAACCCTATAGCTGTTGTAAACAAGTTATGGTTAACTCCTAGAAAAAGGGAACTGTTTTGGCCTCCTACAAAACTCAAGACGAGTATGATAAAGCTCTTAAAAAGCGGGGAACAACCGAATCAAGACACTTGGGAGCTGTACAGTATTAACCGTTGTTTTTTTTGAGACAGGTAACATACACTTCTTACATACATAATACTATTACCATTTTGTTAATAATATTATTAACTACAAACGTTTTATTTGTCGTATATTTTTTTATGTAATAAATATACATCACTATAACAAATTCATTGATTTACATTTGACCTAAAATACTCTTTAAAGTGACATCCTGTTTTCAGTCTGGTATGACGTAAAATATACGGAATGCCGGCATTAAGCTGTGACATAATGTCGTGATTTTTTTCATCTTTTACGTGGGCACAACGACGTAACGGGCGACTTTAAATCTACGTGAAAATGACGTCGGCTGGTTTGCTAGGTCGTTATAGGGTCATTCCATATCAACCGGAACACCTAAAAAATTTGATGTTTTGAATTCTTTTTATATTTTAAATTTGAAGTCTTTGCCTAAAATTAGAAGACCCGTATTTTTTCCTAAAGCTCTACAGTATCTATTTACAAAGATATTTGCGAACAAAGTTTGCAAAATCGATAAAATAATCGCAGAAGTAATATTGTTTGGTTATGCATAATTTAAAACATTAAAGCAAAATGCATATAAATCATGGTATATTCTAAAGTTCAAACTACACAGTTTCAGTTAATAATGCCTAAATTAGATTGTACTTCATTATGACCCCCGTTTTCTCCTGTTTAATAAAATAACGTCTTTTTTCTTTATGTTTGCCGCGAAATTAAATTTTTGAAAAAATATCATAATATTGTTTAAGCTATGTTCTACAAGAATAGAAGTATTTGAAAATGGAGAACCTACGGGTATTCTATAAAAAAAATAAATTCATACAGTGCTATACGTTACATTACTGATATATCACAATGTAACGTAGAGTAGTGCAGGTTCTCCATTTTCAAATACTTTTATTCTTGTAGAACATAGTTTAAAGGATATTATGATATTTTTTCAAAAATTTAATTTCGCGGTAAACGTAAAGAAAAAAGACGGTTATTTATTAAACAGGAGAAAAAGGGGTCATAATGAAGTACAATCTAATTTAGGCATTATTAAATGAACTGGTAGTTTGGAACTTTAGAATACACCATGATTTATATGCATTTTGCTTTAATGTTTTTTTATGCATAACCAACAATATTATTCTGCGATTATTTTATCGATTTTGCAAACTTTGTTCGCAAAATATCTTTGTAAATAGATACTGTAGACCTTTAGGAAAAAATACGGGTCTTCTAATTTTGGGCAAAGACTTCAAATTTAAAATATAAAAAGAATCCAAGACATCAATTTTTTTGGGTGTTCCGGTTGATATGGAATGACCCTATAGATAAAGTTACTACTGTTGGCTTCCAAGAACCTAAATCCTAATCTAATAAGCAATATTAGAGAAAAGTGCACAATCTTATTTCGAAATGCCAAATAACTTAGGGTGCTCTGTAAATTAAATTTTTAATTACTAAAGGTGTTTTTGAAAACTTTATGTATATAAGAATATTTAGTGTATTTCTGCGCCGCAAACTGAGGCAATTTAAAATACTGGTTCGTATCAGGTTGAAACAAAATTTAATAAAGAAAAAAGCTATATAGAGTGAAGCCATTTCGTTGCGTCATAATTTTAATGTTTATTGATGAGTTTTTTTTTCCTTCTTTTTCGATAAAATTAGAAACGTTGTATAAATTTTAACTAAGAATTGTTTACTGTTTAGGTAAACATTGCCAGTGTATAAACAGTGAACTTTGGCGCAACTTTCTAACTACAATACGCGCTTTAATCGCAGATCCCTTTAAACAGATACATATACATTCAAACTTCTCCTGTTTCAGAGTTTCCGATTAGTTCGTGAAAGAAAACGGGTAGCCTGGATCCTTCTTCTCCTGGCGTTCGTCTTCGCTATCTGCTGGCTGCCGTACAACACGGTAAACCTATTCGTGGACGCTGGCTCCCACGTGAACGTATACTGTATCCATTATTTGTTACTGCTGGGGCACGCGAACTCCGCCCTCAATCCCATCATATACTGCGTGATGTCGAGGAACTTCAGGAGGTCCGTCAAGGAGCTGATATTCAGGACGAGGATTAATTTCGAGTGCAGACGGAATCAACGGATCAGAGTGAGTATCATCACGCGAAATGGGAGAGAATATCTGTTCGTATGCGATAGTCGTAAAATTTATACGACCGGCCGTCGCCCTTACAATACATTCCCAGTTGTATCGGAAACACTTGAACTTAAATAAACTCCTCTGCAGACTCGTAAAGGTAAATGGTTAAATTTGCACGTTTTGCTTTCGATCGCAGGAAAGCTTGCGCGAAATGGAATCATTAAAAGGGTTTGAGATGTTAAGTATACTCATAAAAAGAAAAAAAAGGATAAAATAGTTTTTCTTATTTTAGTTCGTGAACGACACTTCTTTTCGTTATTTTCTTTGTTTATGCTCAAGTTTTTTAAATTTTCCACGTATTAAAGATGTAATACAAAAAATTGTAAAAATACTCAACAAGTCTATGACTGATTTAAAAAATGTGTATCAATTTCGGTATGTGAGCTGTATTGTTTTACGCAATCTCTTACAGTATCGCCTAGAAGAATTATTTGTTTAAATAAGGAGAAATATTGTTTTATTTACAATTATTTTCTAATACTACATGTAACAGAAAAATTATACGGAGTATCGCACGACCAACGTCAGCGATTTATACATGGAAAACTACTCAGGAGAAAAATCTGAAAATTTGAACGTGTATTAATGTAAATTTGGCCTAATCAAGTAAAATATGCACAACTCTCTAGCAGTTTCAATTATACAGGGTGTTGACTTTAACTTTCTCAATTTAAGTGGCACACTCTATATATTTTTATATTTTAAAGTTTTAGTTAAAAGTTGTTTCCGAGATATTTGGATTCTTTGCAGAAAAGTTACATCCGCAACCCTTTAAAAAGTTGTTAGTATCTCATATGCTCTTCCGGTTTTCTTCAATCCACTTGGCATATTTTACAGACTGAAGGTGAATGCATGGCACATAAAAATTATTGTATCTTATACAGAGCGTACATGCAAATTGTTAAAACATTAGTTCTGAAAAATCAGAAAAGTCAAAAACTTCAAATGGAGTACCTTATTCTTTCACAGTTCTATTTATATGAAGCAAGTTATAGTTATAGCCACAAGATGGCAAGTTTGTTGTAAACGGATTATGAAGTACTGTCCGTTGTTATATTTTACTGTAAATTTCGCTTACATAACTTAAATACTTCTTAAGTATTAGAAACATGAAAATTAGATTAGATATCCACAAAATTCAAATTATTTAAAAGACCTTAAAGTTTAGGTATATACCTTAAAACTTATTTTGATCGGAGAATCCACAAATACAATAATATACAGGTGGTTCAATTTTAAAAAACACACAGCTTTGATAATTTTAAGGCTTTTTTGAATAGTTGTAATTTTTGTACACTCTGTATAAGATGGAAAGTTTGTTATAATTGGATTATGAAATATTGTCTATTGTTAAATTTCACTGTAAATTTTGGTTACATAATTTAAATACTCCTTAAGTATTTGAAACATGAAAATTAGATTATTAGACATTCACAAAATTCAAAGTATTTAAAAAGCCTTAAAAGTTTGGCTACTACAAACCTTATGGACCTTTAAACGTATTTTGATCGGAGAATCCAAACATACAATAAGATACCGACGCTTTTATTTAAAAAAAAACACAATTTTGATACTTTTACAGCTTTTTAGAACAACATGTGTAATATGGAAATGAGCATTTTGACCACAATATTCCGTGCCACATAGCGTGAATAAGCATGTATATATTATAATGTACTTTCTCAAGGATAGTAACATCAATTAAGTGAAATGAGTTCTGTTATCAAAAAGACAAGCTTTTGGTTTCACCAAAACTTCCTAAAATGATGCCTTTAATTTTGACATTAGAAATAAAAGGAAATATTTCAGCTAATGGCAAATATTTATAATTTTAATACATAATAAATATTATTTCTTACAATATAGTACAAATTACCTAATTCAAACACTAACTAGGTAAAATCTTTTATGCATGTGTATTTATGTGATACTATTTGAATTTGTTAACATGAATTAAAAGAAAGTCCGACCTCAATTTGAATTCTCCTCTTCAATCACCTAAAACGGTATTATGGCAAAGTTTTGTATCTATATAGTAGCAAATACCTAAAGCAAATTCTTCAGGATTTACGGAATAAAAGGTATTACGGACAAAATTTCGAAGAATTAACAATCGGTAAATATATATAAATATACTACATAAAAGCTACAATTACATTTCAAATAACGTTTATTGTATCCTTCTACGTTTTATTTTCCAGATTTACTTTGTGTATATTTAATTTATCTACCAATAAGATCTATATGATATTTACTGCTACAAATACAACTCGGCCCAAATTAAGCACAAATTCTCTTTTCTAAAGTTTAATAAATCTTACTGACCTGAGAGATTAATTGCCCATTAGCCACAATCTTAAATTTCCCAAGAAGCGACAACTAATAATTCATCTTTATTTACGCAGCCAAACATTTTGAGAAGGCTAATAATTTCATATTGTATATTTTTTCATTTTAAATTACATATTGAAACAATTTTGAATTTAACAAAATTATATGTGAGCAAATTAAGCGAACTTTAAGGCACATTATATTACATATAAGAATAAAAGGGAATATCGACCGGACTTCGTAAACAATCAGAGTAATGTACGGGCATTCGGTCTGTCAAATTATACTAAATAAATACCTCGATATTTCATTTTAATTTAAAACATCTTCAGGAGGCACTAAAAATATACAAGTTAAAATGAAACAATATAGAAAATCACAATAAGTATTTGTTTACAAAGTTGTAGCTTTAATGACAGCTGACAAAATGATACGTAGATACATAGGATAAGATAATGACTTGCTAAATAAAACTACAGTCTACTAAATAGCGAGGTTTCAATTATTGATTATAATCTTTATCAAGCTATAAAATAAAAAAATAGTCATTTCTGCAAATTACTCTCAGAATATAAAATCTTAACACCCTCAACATCAAAAACATGGTCCAGATCGAAATGATGTGAGGCTAAAGCTGTTTTTACGCTATTAAACATTTTATTTGGAAAACAATCTTGTTTATGGTTCTGCATTCTACCTGAAAGATATTGTTTAGTTTGTCCCGCAAGTGGTATATGCGGGGCAAACTAAACAATATCTTTCAGGTAGAATCGCAGTCAAAACATTTAATTATATATTCGAATATAATTTATAACCACATACAAAACAAGCACATGTAGTTTACCAGATTCCCTGTAATGATTGTAAATAGTATCGCCTTAAAAAACATACAATAAACACAAAACGCACATTGAATTTCAATAATACATCTATTTATAATGCATAAAATAGAATAGTAGGTTTAGGTAAGAATATCAACAAAATATATTTTTGAATTACACCTAACTCATTAATCTTTGTTTGTTCCGTAATTTTAAAAATGTAAGTTATAAATTTAATTAAGTAAATTCAATTTTAGAATGATAATGTAGATAAGAAATTCAACAAAAAATATTGCTGCACTATAGCTAATTTACAAATCCTTCTTTGTAGTTGTTCTGATGAAGGCAATATATACATATATAACTTCTTTTTTGTTTTCCAGGCATGTTGCAAATCATTACTCAACGTAAGGTAGAATCATTTTGCGCTTACTATAAGATATAACTCGGGCTATTATTAGATGATCAAAAATATGCGGCAATGCTTGTCAGTAAAGCCAAATGAAAGTTTGAAAACAACTTTCTAACTGTTTGAACTTAAGTATTAACTGGCTACAATCTTTTCAAATATTTAATACAGCTGTGACAGGTATAATTGACCTACTCCTCCTCCTATCCCGTCTTCGGTCTTTTAATTAAAATTTCTATAGTACCTACACACTAGCGAAGCAGTCTCAAAATTCTTATATTAAAGAAAATTGAATAAATCCATGTATGAATTTTAAATGTCTATTATAAAATGGCAATAAAAAATTATTTTACTGCCAACTTTATCCGTAACATTACCCGTAAAATAAAACACGGTAATCCATTTCTGTAAAAGCTATAGACCAACCCATATTACCAGTCTTTGTCTCCGAACCAAAAGACAGAACAATGCACATCGAAGTTTCGTCAATTCAAAAAATAAAAAGTTATGTCGACACATGAAATACGAAAGTTTGCTCTATCTTTTCCGCACTACGTCTTTAAAGTATCCACCCTTCTTATGCAATCCAAGATAAACTACCGCCGTACTTACATCGTCTGCTCACGACAGCAAAGTTAGTACATACTTTCGCTACCCATTCTTTCCAGAAATGGCATAAAATCTATTTCATAAGGCTTATGGCTGATAAAAAGAATAATAAAATTGTGTTTACAATTTTTTTATATATATATGCCAGGACGAAAGGAAAATCTACCGTAAAAGATTGTTTATCCACAAATTTTACCTCAATTATAACCAAAATATGTTCTTGTGGGCTTAATTTGGAATTTAATAAATAATCTACAAGACAATGTAAAAAAGAGAATGTAATTACAGAATAAATTAAAATTTATTATACAGACAAACTAACTCAAGAATGAGAATAGCATTTTTAATTTCGCTAGTACAGATACCTACTTAGACTTGTATAA
>RXPK01000980.1:0-51734 GCA_004143645.1 Protaetia brevitarsis | reverse complement strand
GCTGCTACATCTTCTATTTCTTTTTATTTGTTTTTTTTTGTCAGACTGTGATATACGCATCAAATTCAATGAATTCAAGTAATTGTTCCGAAATTGTTTGACTTCATTTACTGAATTACTTTACTGAACTATCACGGAACAAATGCTTGTCGTTGCTATAACAGTAAAGCAGATTGTGTTTGATGATGTTTCAGCGGATTTCGGAACACACCCTAATAATCGTTAGGTTTATTTTAATATTGTAAGATGTGAAAGGAAGTTTCGCAATTGCAAATGTATTAATCGCAATCCTTATCTTTAATTGCTTATCTTTTATCGTGTAGTATTTTTAGGTACTATCCAAGCTAATGTAGGCAAATAGGCAATATCGCAATATCAATGTTAGCAGCCGTTGCGCAGTATGTACACTGTAATTATTATAAATTTTGCCTTATCTTATTTTTTTGAGTGTTTGGACAATGTTATCTATTCTATTTTATCATATAAACTCTATTTGAATGGATGATTTTCAACCGTTCTCTGATTCATACTTTTTCACAATGAATATTCCGACTTGAAAGACATTCATCAAGTATATAAATCAAGGAACGGTTCAAAACTTGAACTTTGCCATCTTTGGTTTGACCCAAATGAATCAATTTCCGCTCTGGAAGTTGGTAAATTTGTTACAACTACTTTTTCTGGCATCAGAACACAAACATTAAATTATAAACGAATGAATTACCATGATTTTACGGAAATTCATTTTTTAACGTTACCTTTCGGTTGTTGACTTCTTGCACGTACACTCGAATATACACTGAAATGTAAATGGAATAAAAATTTTACGAAACTTTACTTCAGCACATCTGCTTACGGATCCATCCTTCTTGTCGCATGTATATTCGTCGCAATCGCATTGCTGCAAACAGTTGTAGCCCCAGTGATCATCGTCGCAAGGTAGTTCGCAGTAGTCTCCTGTAAAACCAAGTGGACAGAGGCATAGTCCGGTTAAAGAGTCGCAGGTTGCACCATTTTGGCATTCACATGCTTCGGAACACCTAGAAATGCGGATAACTTTCATCAAAATTCCAGGAAAGTAAAAAAGCTTTCTGAGAAGTTTTACAAGATTCCAGTTCTGGACAAATAAAAACAACTTAGAATAAATTCTGAGAAGTCAGTAGTTAGATAAATTATCCTGTCGAAGCAAAAACAAGAACAACGTATCACAAAAACACCCATTAATACAGGTTTTCAGATATAGAAGGTAAATATAATAATATGTAGCAGCTGTAATCATATACAATCAAAAAGTCTTAATGCACAAGGAGTCTACCTGTAAGCATTAACGAGAAAAAAAAAAATTTGTAAATGCCGTGGGCTAGAGCCGCATCTGTGCCCAACTAAATGCTGTCCCGAGTTACCGCCACATACTGCGTATCATTCAGCCATTACGCTGTTTGTTTTTGTGTGGATCGCTGCTTGGAGTGCAAGCACTTCGACATTTTATTTAAATTCTTCCGTCTCGAAAAAAACGATCCTTTTCAGGACTATCATGATTTCATATACAGAAAATCGAAGCTTGATGCATCGGCAAAAGCGCTGGAATGTATAGATTCATTTCGGCGATATTCATAGTAAAAAGGCGTGTTTGCAAATTTTTTGTATCACATTTATTTCTGTGTATTCGATTCAATTCAGTTTGCGTTATTGATTAAATAAATCGAAAGAAATAACTCAGATTCATGTGGTACCGTTTATTAACAACTAACTCTCGATCGACAATGTAAAAAAATATTTACGTTTTTGTAACTACTGAAGTCGCATATCCGTGAAACTCGACGTCTTATCAGGATATTAAAAATAATACTTTGATAGACTTACGTAGAATGCCTCTCTAACAAATAAGGAATGTTTATTTTATAAAAAAGAAGAAATTTAAAATGACTCAAATTTGCTACTTTTACAAGGGCACACTGGCCGATTGGCATTTATTTATTCAGAATGACGCTAAATGAACTTACGGCATTCCATTAAGAATAATACTAAATGAGTGCAATGTATTTATACATAATACCACGTTTAGCGGGTGCTTAACACGACGTTTCCTTGCATCAGAGTCGGACTAAAGAATTTTTGGCTCTAAATTTTACTCTGTTTTAATTTTTAATGATGAAATCCGGTTTCGGCGGGTTTGTACTTTACATGTTGTGTAGTTAACACCCAAGCAAGATTTACACTTTTATTTGATACACCCTGTATACCCTAAGGGGTATTAAACTAAAATTAGTATTTTTTTTTAGGTCACGACATTCATTTTGTTTTCTATATATTATATTATTTGTTTATTATTCTGTCAAATTAATGTATGTAGGTTATCTTTTGATTGATAAGTTGGAAATCAGTTAATCAGTTAGAAATAAGTTGCAATCAGCTCTTAACAAACGGTGATCGATCAATTCGTGCAATTTTTTTTGCTATCTGCTAATATATATTTCAATCTCCACAATTTAGATAGATAAAAACAGGATATGTACAATTATATATAGCGATGTTCTTTGTTGATTCCTTAATCGAAAATCTTAATATTCTGATATTGTATTTTACCTCCTCTCTTTGCAAGATTGATTTGAAAAAAAAAAAAATAATCTGTAAAATAATTTTTTTGTTAAGCCCATACGCATCCCATACATAGGTAGATTATTCGTAAAAGATTTCTAATTTATTCATTTTATGTAAAAAAAAAACAAACAATTTCTATCATATGTTTGATAAAGGTTACTCTGATACTCATACTGAGAAAATAGGGCTAAGTAAAGTGTTTACTTGATAAAGAATTATTTAAAATAGATAAAGTTTTACTTGGAACTATTCTCGTTAATTAATACCTGCAACTAAAGCCAGTTTCCTGAATGCAAGTTGTTACTGTAAATAGTGCTTTTATTAACGGATATTACACAGCGGAACTGACTAATTTGTGGTAAGCAAAGTATTACCCATGCCTACTGGTACTGTATCTAACTACAGTAGAAGTAACAACAATGCTGATCGCTATTAAACTCATGTATTTTCTTCAAGAGGTAACAATTTGCCACAATTATGATTATTTCAGTTTTGCTGCCACCCCGTGATTGTTTTACTATTCCTGATTGGCTAATGCGGCGGAGTAATGAAATAGTCCTCGAGACTGCTACGCGCGCAAGCGCGGGCTAGTGTCAAGTAAGAGTTACGGACGTGTGAAAAGGTCGTCGAAAAAGCGTGGCCAAGGAGTACGGTCATTGTAGGAACGTTGGAACGCAAATATATTAAAAATACCGGGTGAGTTGACTCGAGGCTCGTCCGTATAATGAATCCCAGCGAAAGAAAGTACGAGCCCTACAAGCAATCGGATGTTTCAAGATTGCAGTTTTAAACCACGTGGTGGGATATTTGAATTCCCCATCGTTGTGATGATATCTGCGCCCGCTGATGAAGTTAAAGTGTGGATGCCGTCACTATTAGCTGAGTGATTCCACAGTCCAAGTGCCAGCTGCAGTTAGGAATACCCCGACGAAGTAGCCGTTTTCGAGGCGATCACCGGACATAACCGCCACGTACGCCGACAGAGGATCAACCCGCCGAGACAACGCCCAGTGCAAAGAACCAACAGAAACCGCAAGTTTACCGCCTATGTTATTTCTTTGTTTGTTATTAGTTGTAATTTCAAAGCCATATTTCTCTTTGTCCTTTGTTTAGATTTAAATAATTTCAATAATTAAATAACGTTTCACGGGGGCCCCTTTTATCTTATCTTTTATTATTGCTTTGTTCATTTTTTCATTGTTAAGGAATATATTTTATGAGTCATTACGTTGTAATTTGTTTTAAAAAAAACTGTTGTTAAAGTGAAACCAATATCTTTCATTCATATCAGGTAGTCACGTGTTTTGTCTATACAAATAAAACTATTACTAATAAACTGCTTTTTTTTTCTTAAGTAATAAGTATTATGTAGCATCTTTAGCAAATTAAATGCGACTTTAATCTTCGATTATTAATGCAATCGAAGCTACAGCACACTGAATTGTAATTAAAATTATTGCAAACAATTTGAATTACGCATTGCTCGTACGCAGTACTTATAGTTGCGTTTGCATAAGTAATCGAAGATTTGTGGATCTTTTTTTTGTACTTTATCAGTTATTCATACAAGAGTACACAGTAAGCTATTTAATAAATATTCACTAAACTTCCTCGTTTCCTACACTACCTATACTTGAACAACAAATTTAAGGTAAGTATATTGTATATTTATAGCAAACCAGTAGCTTCTATATATATGAGGTATTTAGTGAACATGCATTAATGATACTCTTTCTTTATCACTAGGCACCGGACAGACGCCAGGCACTATTGCGCGCGCATTGATTGAATCGCAGTCGCTCTGCTGGCCCAGCTGCGGTATGTAAAATCGAGAGCGGCCCGAGTATGCGCTTGCTTATATATATATATGTATGTGTTTGACTAACTGTCTAACTAACAAATTTCGACGTGAACGACGCTGCAACAAAGATTAACTTATCAGTAGCATAGCGGTATTATGCGGAAGAATAAAATCGGTTCGCTCTCGCGCGTTACAAATAAAATTCAATATCTCAAAAACTACTACACCGATTTGCAAAATTCTTTTGCCGTTGGAATGCTTGCACCTTTCTGAGAGTTAATATGCTGTATTTTAATAAAATCTGCGGCAAGGCTGCTATGTGTTGGACCAAAAAGTACAGCGTTGATTACTAAAACATATCCTAAATTTTCCTCAGTGAAATTTGTGCTCTTGTTTTAATATATCTTTAAATATAGCGAAACGTCTCTTGACATCGCAACTGGTGAGAGATGCATAACGAAAATCAGACCTAATTTATTGTTACTATATTTATTAATACTTTCATTATCTTCCACTTTGCCATTGTAAAAATTTGCATGAATGCTTCGTAATTGACTTAGATATTCATTTAAACTTTTTGTTCCTTCTTTTAATTTTATACCTTGTGCTTCGGAAAATTTTATCATTTTAGATAAATTGCGAAAGTGTTTGCGAATAAAATTTAAATTACTTTGTAAAGACGAATCTTTTAAAGCTGTTTTGTATTTGGTTACACTTTGTGCATCTTCATCTAGATATTATTTTTATTCTTTTCTTATCATTATTTCCTAAAGCAAGTATGGGCAACCTTTGACATGTTGTGGGCCAAACTTTAGTGTGCGAATACGTTCGCGGGCCGCGTTTAAAAGTTGCATGTTAAAGTAGTGTTCATAATTTTTAGCGATAGATATCAATACGACAATGTTATTATAATGCAATTTATTAAAATAAGAAAATGAAATGAAAAAAATAGGTACAACATTATAATTAAATGGTAAATTTGGAATTATTACAAACTACGAATTAAATAGCGACAACGAAATCAATGAGACCTTGAGAGAGCTTGAATTGGGAAACTAATCCATCGATGTTTGGATGAATTCCACTGATACAAGAGCGTAAAGAATTTCCAAATTATCGTCAGTCAGCCTTGTACAATGTTTTGATTTATTAACTTTCATCATTGAAAAGAACTGTTCGCATTTTTAAGTACTGCTAAACGCACAAATCAATCTTCTTGCGAATTTTCTAAGCTCCGGAAAATGGTCTCTTCGAGGTATTTTTTGTTAAAACTCCACGTCTTCAATTTAGATTGTTAGGAGTGAGTTTTCTTGAAGCTCGATCACGCCATTTGCAAGTGTATTGGAGCATTTTGTACATTACTTTTTGTTGGAGTAGCTAATAAATTGAAACTGCCTTCCATGTTTTTAAAATCGCTAAATCTGTTCGAAAATTGCTCCGACAGTAACTTGAGTTCTTCAGCATATTTGAGCATAAGCAATATTTTACATACGCAGAGAGCGTGGTGACATTGTAACTGTTACCAGACAGCAACTGTGCCTCCCACAAGCAGATTTTGTTTTGAAACGCTTTCAATAGGCGTACAAATCATTTACTAACTGTCCTTTTTTTTGAAGTTTCAAATTTAAATCACTCAAATGGCTGTAAGGTCGACCAGAAATGCTAAATCACATATCCATTTTAGGTCACTCAATTCAGATAGTGGTGTATCTTTTATTTGCATAAAATCTGCTATCTCATTTCTAAGCTCGTAAAACCGTTTCAGCATTTTTCCTTTGCTTAACTATCTGACTTCACAATAATATGTTACGTCGTCATATTCGGCTGATATTTCATCCAAAAACGCCTTGAACTGACGATGGTTAAGCCCTCGGAATCGAAAAAAATTGATGGTTTTTACCACTACATTCATTACATTCTGGAGTCGACTTAGAACACAAGTTCTGTTGGTGGATAATGCAATGAAGGACTATCAAATCATCTTTTTGCACATTTAATTCATTGCTTTTTCATACAAAATTCCGATGAAACTTACGTAACCGACCATAGAAGGTGCACCATCTGTGGCATGCACAACTAATTTTGACCATGGCATACCAAAACTTGTGAATACCTTTTCAACTTCATTAAAAATGTCCTCTCCTGTAGTGGTTCCTTTTTAGCGGCTGTAAAGCAAGCAGTTCCTCAGCAACAGTGAACTCTTTATCAACACCTCGAATAAATATAGCCAGTTGAGCTGTGTCAGACAAATCTGTGCTCTCGTCTAATGCTATGGAAAATGATTCAAAACCAGCCATACGGTCAGTCAAAGTTGTTTTTATATCATTAGCCATCATTTCTATACGTCGGGCAATAGTTCGTCTTGACAAACTAATTTTTTCAAATTCATTTTTCTTTTCAGGACACAAAACACTGCAAACTTGATAAATTCTCCTTCGGCAAATGGTTTTAATGACTTTGCCAATTTTGAACTAACTATAAAACTAGTTTTCACAACATTATGAAGTTGTGTTCTTTGTTTAGTGTAATATTTTTTTTAATTGGGTTTTTCAAAATGTCTCGCGGGCCGGATCAAATTTTACAGCGGGCCGGTTGTTGCCCACATATGCCCTAAAGGAATAGTAAGGGGTATTATACTGCAAAGATACCTCAAGGACAACAACATTATGTATTAGTCGTAGATAAAGATTTTATTATTAACTTTGGATCAGCTGCTCTTTGAGCAGTTTTCTACATTAATTTGTTCGTCCATTTAATTATATCTCGATTCGCTTTTTAAAATAAGATTTTATTTCCAAGTCAACGAAAAGGTCTACTCACGTAGGTCCAAACCAGTCCCGGTGGCAGAAACATTCCCCAGATTCCGGATCGCAGAGTCCATGCTCGCATTCGCAACGGTTTTCGCAATTTTCTCCGTAAGTATTGTCCGTGCACAGCTCCGTGCAGTCAGCTCCTTTGTAACCAGCTGGACATGGTAGGCAATTTATTCGATTAGCGTCCGTGCATCCACATTGATTGGGTGCGATACAGGCACTGTTTATACAGGGCGGATCGCAATGCGGTTCACAGGTGTTGTCGCGCAGGACGTACCATCGCAACATCTCTCACGCGGGATGTATTTAACAATGTTTCGAATCTGAACCCTGTAAGGAAGAGAAGATCAAGATTTTAACAATTTTTTGTTCTCTCCTGAATTGTGTTTTGTTGAAACATTTAAACATCTTTGGAACTAGATTAGATTGGAATAGGATCTATTTCACCGCAACCTTTTCGAATCATTTGCGATCCTCTTTAGCTTAGAAAACATATTTAATTCTGCCTTCTTAATTAGATCTTTGATTTCTTTAAGTATATCCATCGAATCTGGAATTTTCTGAGCACTGTTGGCCCCACGAGGGCTGGTTTTGATTTACGTGAGTAGCTGTTATTGCATTCTTACATCGATTTGGAAAGAAATTTTTACTTTAAAAAGCGAATTGAGATGGAAATAAATGGACGAAGTAATTAAAATAAAATATTGTTCAAGGAGCAGCTGATCCAAAGCTTAAAGTGCCAAATCCAGAAATGCCCTACTTTAAAGGTTTCATGTCCAATTTCTTCTCTACCCAGGTAGCACACAATATTTATAAAATACGTATTTCATATTTTACAAATATTATATGTATGAGAAATATTTCCAACATAAACAACACATTTATATAATATTTGTTTATAACTGTGCACATATATTTAAAAATCATATTTATTATACATAGAAACAATATTTATATCACACATTCCAAACCCGAAATTAACATTCAACATATAAGCAATATTTATAAAATATTGCGAGTTTAATATTCATTGCAAAATATTTTTTGAATATTTATTTTATAATCGTTTTCCAATATCTTATTTTGGTTTTACGAAAATATTTATTTAATATTATTTTATACATATTAAGAAATATATTGTGTTAGTATAAAAAGGAATATACCACAAATATGAATTAGATCACTTAATGGTGCCGAACTCGATTCCCCACCTCACTCCCCAGAGTGGGTGGGGGAACAACTTTGAAATCTTAAATGGGAACCCCCATTTTGTATTGCAGATTCGGATTCTACGCCATCGAGTATGTAGTTTTCGTTTGAAACTTTTTTTTCGATTCGTAACAGATTGCGCTGTAATCGCAAAAAAAAAAACATGATTGTGAGCGTCTAGAAAAAATACACAAAAAAGAGAAGCAAGCAAACATAATTTTGTGTTTTTTTTTATTTTTTTCATTAAATAACATCTCGAAAAGCCATTCAACAACGAAGAACTTTACTTTATCATACCCATTTCAGAAAATGTGTTTGAAAATGTGTCCTTCCACTTCGACACATTTATTTATTCGTAATTGGAATGATTGCACACAACTGAGAAGTGTTTCCGGCGTAATCCTTGAACAAGCGTTGGTGATTCGCTCAATCATGTATTTCCTCGTGGTTGGCACTTCTATATAAACTTAAGACTGTAAGGGGCCCCACAAAAAGAAGTCAGGGGAAGTAAGATCTGGCGATTTTGCAGGCCAAGACACTGGACCACTTCTTCCGATCCATCGACGATTGTAGGCTCGATCTAATACTTCTCGTGCTATTCTTGAATAATGTACTGGACAACCGTCATGTTGGAACCACATTGTTTGTCGTACGTCCAAGGGAAGGTCTTCAAGTAACACTAGAAGTTCGTTCTGCAAGATGAAGTTACCATCGATGAAATACGGACCAATAAGCTTATTGCCAATTATTCCACACCAAACATTTACGTTCCAAGGATGTTGATGTTCAACTTGACGCAACCAATGGGGGTTTTTGATACTCCAGTAATGCATGTTGTGCCGATTTACCGTACCGTGATTTGTGAATGTCGCCTCGTCAGAAAATAATACTCGAGCAAAAAAATTGGGATTATCTTGTATCCGTTGAAGCGCCCATTGACAAAATCGCACTCGATTTTGAAAATTATCGCCATGAAGTTCTTGATGCATGGTAACTCTAAATGGATGATATTTCCTATGCTTCAATATTTGGCAGATAGTGGACTGAGAAATTCCTAATCCGCCAGCTATTTCTCGAATACTAATGTGCGGATTATTAGCTACTGCAGGTAATACCGCGATTTCATTATTTTCTCTAGCAATTGTTTTTCGGCGATTACGTTTTCTTGGCTGTACAGTTCCTTCGTTAGAACTGTTGAACGACTCGGTAAAAAGAAGCGCGCGATCGCATTTTGTCGGGAAAACGTTGTGAATAAAGATTAACAGCATCATCGATATTCCTACCACTTTCTCCATAGATGTAAAATCATTTCAATTATGTAATACTGTTCAAATATTCAACACTAACTAATTTGTATTGGATTAATAATTAATAATCTAAATGGGGATCGGACAATGTGTAAGTATTTACAGCTTGTCAAGTACTGAATAAAGTACGGTTTTGTATCGTTGAATAGCATTCCAATTGCGAATAAATAAATGTATCGAAGTGAAGGGGCACAGTTTCAAATACATAAACACAAAATCATGTTTGCTTGCTTCCCTTTTTTGTGTATTTTTTTCTAGACGTTCACAATTATGTTTTTTTTGCAATTACAGCGCCATCTGTTACAAATCGAAAAAAAAGTTTCAAACAAAAACTACATACTTGATGGCGTAGAATCCGAATCTGCAATAGAAAATGGGGATTCCCATTTAAGATTTCAAAGTTGTATCAAGTTCGTCTTAAAAATTTCCATGCACGCATGCTGCTGGCTTTGCTGCGATTCTGGAAGCGATTTATATATCTCTTCTATACAATCTTAAAACGTTAAATATTGAAATAATTACGACTGTGTATGTCGAAAAATAGAGCAGATGAGAACAAACGTTTGTATATTTAGATTCAATACACCAAATATAATAAAAATTAGTTTATCGTTTCACGAATCCTCCTTTGTTATGATGTATTGATGATTTGCAATATGTGGCCATTAAAATATAAGTAATTGGTATCTTTTATCGGGCCAGATCAATATTGATATAAAGTACACGTAGTATGTAATATCCATATTTTATACTTCTCGTTATATTCCAATAAGAATTTTCAATGATGGATATATTCAAACGTCTTTTTTTAACGGTTTTCTCAATAATTTCTGAAAAAGTTGTTCCTTACCTATAAAGATCTCCGAAGCAGATGCTCTCGTATTTGCCTCTCAAGTTAAAGACGATATTGAAATTTAATCCTAAAATTAATATTGTATAGAGTAGCATGGCTCATTCTTTGTCGCGATGCGCTTCTAAATCCTGCAATCAAGACGAAAATTACACTGTTGAAAATTTTAATACTTTTTTGACTAATTTAATAGTCAGGAGAGGTCCACACTCTTTTCGTGTTATTTTGTCGAGAACTATAGAAGTTTAAATTTGACGAGCAAAGATAGTTAAGTATTGTCTATTGCTAAGGGGTTATTTTGTCCAACTGACACGTGGAATTATAAAATAGTTCTAGTCACATTTTATTTGATCTAGACTAGACAAATTTACTAGCTGTTTAACTAAATGAATGCGATCTATTGGGTGTTTTAACACCATTTTCTAAACACAACGTCTTTTTAATATGCAACTCCTATTTCTTAGTGCTACAATATTCTCTCTTTAAGACGTTTTCTCAATTATAAATATGCAAAACCACTAATTCACAAGTTTTGGTTTCAACTAAACGTACTAATTTTAAAATGATTTTTTGAGAACCATTATAAAATTAAGTGAATGTTTATGCTATTTGATTCAAATCTAAACTAATTACGTAAATAGATGTTCCCAATACATCTTTAAGATGTTGAAATTATATATGAAATGCAATACTGTATTAGAATAGGTGGGGTTTCTATATTTCTATCCGAGGGAAAAATTCTGATTGGTTGACACTTCTGATGTCTATGTCTATGTCTAGAAAAATAGTCAATCCTCATATCTGAACAAAGAATTCACACGAAATTCTAGTAATTTCTGTTGTATTAAATACGCGTAGTCAACTCGTCTGGCAAAGTTTGGAAAAATCAACACTAAAATATTTCACTAGCGCAAAATTAACGCCAACACCGTAATATTTTCAACAGTGTACATGAGTCACAATAACTTCATAAGCATCTGCAGCTTAAAGCCGTTTTACACCTAGCTATTTATTGGGCAATTTATTGGCCAATTTAAAATTTTAGGTGTATAACAATACACACATTTAATCCGTGTTATATACGTAAAATTTTAAATTGGCCAATAAATTGCGCAATAAATAACTAAGTGTAAATCGGCCTTTACAGAACATGATAACAGTAAATACAGAAAGAACAACAATAATTGGCTTTTGTGAAACAATGGATGTGTTGCATTTATAATTGTGTCAGCTGCTAGAATATTACTCTGTAAAAAAGAATATTCAAACGCAAATTTGTGTCAACAAGGAGATAATTTAATATAATATATTAATTTATATATATATATATAACTTTTATTCATTTGACACACAAAAAGGTGTATATGAAACGTCATATAAAACAATAAACCTAAATAAAACAAAGAACAATAAAATTACAAATCCTTTAGCCGTCACTAGTCGCTGTGAAGTTGAATAAAAGCAATTTCGTATGAGAAAAGATTTAATTTCAGACTTAAAACGTGTTTCCTTTGGAATTGATTTAAGGTAACGCATTAAAAAGACGTAAACCAAATATGCGGGGTGAATTACCATTCAACGCTAATGAATATGGAAGTTAAACTTAGATCTAGACTAGATAATTTCGATAAAAATGGAAGCAACTGTAGAATGAGCATAATTCATTCGTTTATTGCTTGCATGATGTGTTAAAAAATTACTACCAGAAGACACATTTTAAAGCAAGATTTGAAATTTAAAAAGTGAGCAAGTTTTTTATTAGCATCAGAGGAATTTAAGATAGCACGTTATTAGTAAAAGTATATAATACCTTAAAAAATGGGGCTAATCAGGCTTTAGCAAATATTTTAAATTGGAATTTAGATAATAAATTAAATTTTAATGCGAATAAATCAGAGGCGGTATTTTTTTTTTGGCAAATCGCCCCCGCGAAAATATTTCAGGAAAACGGAATTACTCTGAAATGTTTCTGAGAAAATCTGATTTCCTCTGCAAAGTCTGAACAGTGCTGAAAATACCTCCCAAACAAACTGAAAATCTCTAGAATTAATATATATATATATAATCATATTCCCTTATACCATTAAGGTGTCGGGTCTACATTTATTTTTCAAATACAAATTGCTTCCATTTCTTGCTATCTTTTGCTAAGATCGTTGCTTCTTGCCATGTTTTCCCCTAGCTCGTAGTATTCTCCAATTGCGTCATTCCAGGTCTGCTTCGGTCTTCCTCTTTTTCTTTTGACTTGTATTCTTGCTTCGTACACTTTCTTCACTTGTCTGTTACTGTCCATTCGTTGTATATGTCCCCACCAACTCAGTTGTCTTTCTTCAATAAATTCCAGAACTGATTGTATCCCTAATTCTGCCCGTATTTGTATGTTTCTAATTCTATCTTTCCGGGTTACGCCTACCACTCGTCTCAAATATTTCATTTCGGCAGCTTGTATTTTACTTTTTTGTTTGTTTGTAAGGGTCCAAGACTCACATCCATAAGTTAGAACTGGCCGATATATTGTGTTAAAAATCTTTATTTTGTTTGCCAAGAAATTTCTTTTTTATTAATAAATTTTTGGTTCATTGCATAGTATAACTTGATTGTTTTGTCAATTCTCTCATGTATTTCTGCTTCTTGTTTTCCTGTTTCTTCCAATGGTACTCCCAGATATTTAAATTCCTTAACTTGTTCTATTTTAGTATTATTTATTTCAATTTTAGTTTTAACATTATGGTTTCCGATCACCAATATTTTAGTTTTTTCTGTGTTTATTGTCATGCCCTCCTCTTCCATGTTTTTTTTCCATATATTCAAATTTTCTTGTAGTTGTTTTTCACTATCGGCCATTATTACTACATCGTCTGCAAAGATTCCATTTGCTATTTCAATCCTCTGTAAGTTCTTATGCCCCACAAACACTTTATTGACTTTTTGTTCGCATGTTTTTATGATGGTATCCATGTGTATATTGAATAACGTTGGACTTAGTCCACCTCCTTGTCTTAGTCCCATGTCAGTCTTGAACCCTTCTGATTTCATGTTGTTTTTGATCACATAATTTATGTTAGTGTCGTATAAGTTTTTTATAATTCTTATTAGTTTGTTGTGTACCCCCTTTTCTTTTAATCCTGACCATACTTTTGTTCTCGCAACTGTATCAAATGCTTTCTCTAGATCAATGAAAGCTAAGTAGAGGTTTTTGTTTCGTTGATGTTGTTTTTCTATTAGTTGTTTCAATGTGAAAATGTGATCTTGGGTACTCCTTCCAGCTCTAAATCCACTTTGTGCTTCTGATAATTGAGGTTCAATTATCGGCGTTAGTCTATTATTGATCAGTTGTTCGTATATCTTTACAATTATGTTCAGTAAAGTTATGCCTCTGTAGTTGTTACAGTTTTTCTTATCTCCTTTTTTATATATGGGAGTTATCAGTGCTGCTCCCCATTCCTCTGGTATTTTTTCTTCGCACCACGCCTTATTGAGTATTTCCAACAGTGCTGTCATACCTGCTCCTCCTAAGTTCTTTATCATTTCTGCCGTGATTTTGTCATTTCCGGGTGCCTTTCCATTTTTCATTCTTTTTATTACGTGCATCAACTCCTCCATGTTTAGTTTTTCAATTTTTGGTTCTCCCTCTTGATCTTGCTTCTCGGGTACTCCTTTGGTCTCGTTGTCTTCACTAGTTTGTATTTTATGTTCTAATAATTCTTGAAAATATTCTTTCCATCTATGCATAACATCTAATTCATCTGTTAATATCTCTTGTCTTTTGTTCTTTATATATATCTCTTGTACCGGTTTTTCTCTTCTAAAAGCTTTTAAAACTTTATAAAATAGTTTCTGATTTTCTGAACTATTCTTTTTCATTCTTTTCCCGAATTCTGTCCATGACCTTTTTTTCGCTTCTATCACTAAAATTTTAACTTTGTTTCTTTGGTTCTTATATATTTCATGTTGTTCTGGGGTATTGTTTGTGAGATATTTTTTCCATTCTTTTTTCTTCTTTTTGACTTCTTCTTTAATTTCATTGGTCCACCATGCTGTTTGTTTTCTTTGGTTATCTGTTTTATATATTCCATATGTCTCTCTTGCTGTATCGATTATTATATTTTTAAAAATATTAATCTAAATCTCTAATTGGGACATGTTTTCAGATCTCAGAATTTATTAGATTCTGAATTATTCTGAAAAATTATGATTTGTTCCCGAAAAGTGCTGATTAGCTCTGAAAAGCAGTGAAGATATCTGAAAATGTCCGTAAAGAGTCTGGCAAAACTTTGAACTTCTTATAGAAATTGGAACGTACACACATAAAAAGCATTTCTTCACTTAAGCCCGACTGATGATCGAGTTGACGGACTGCTCTCAGAGTGAGGTTTTCGTGGTTTCCCTTACTCCTTGGCAAATGTTGAGAGAGGCCTCTTTCATACAATACGGATTTTATCCGGTTTGATTTTTTCTTTCCGTTTACGAATCTATGACTTTGACACATGCCATAATCTACACGACAGGGTAGAAAACCAGGATAGTAGTCAGTATCTGCACGTGCATCATGGATCGCAGACAACGAATATTATATCTGCTGTATTTACGGCGTGAGTGTTTGAAATATAAAAGTAAAAGAAAATACTGGGTACATCCACTGCTTCAGCACAGGGAAAAGTATGGTGTGTTTGAAACGTTATATAAGGAGCTAAGGCAAATTATACTAAGTTCTTTAATTATTTTCTGTACGCACTTTGTACAATACAATTATAAATCTAATCTTTACAACATAACTAATAAAAGATTGTATACTTACATATTTTAGCCTTTTCATTATTATCTGCAGTATCATAATTCAATACAAGAATAGAATAGATCTCAGACAATGCTTTTGATGTAAGATTTTTGTTTTTATATTCTTCTAAAGTTTTATCCCATAACACAGGCCGATCTTCTATTAATGTAATTAAAATTTCTGCGTCGATTTAATTGATATTATATCGATATTGAATAATTTTTATTTTTACCAAACGAAAACTTTCAAATACGTGCACCTACCCGGCTGTAGGACAGGAACCGACTTATCTGCAGTATTGCATTTAGCATCATAGTCAACTGGGTTGTCTGTCCTTTTCTACACGACAAAATGCCGTGAAACCCCAGTCGAACCATCCGCCCACTTGGCAAGTAATGTTGCAGATATCCCAGTAATATTACGTTATTTACTAGACAGCGATGTTAAACAAAAACATGTTACTGAAATTTTGCAGCAACATTAAATAATGATAGAAATATTGCAGGCCATTACAGTAACATTTCAATGTAATCAGGAAAAAATATTTTAAAACAATGTTGCAAAAACAAAGACTTTGTTGTCAGAAGTGTTGAGGTAATATTTAGTTGTAACATTAACATATTTACATTTTATAAAGTGTAAGATAGGTACGTATGTTTCTGCAAATTTAGAATTTTGAAAACACAAAGCTAATGGAGCAAATTTTCTCTATAAAGTAAATAATGGTGATGAAATATTTTAACATTTTTTGTAGCCTTTAATAATCATGTTAATGGGGTTGTGGTTGCGCACTGCGCACTTGTAAAAGTTAGTATCGCTTGCCATCACAAGTTTTTTCGTATCGCGCATACACGAGTTGGCGTGAACCTGTGAATCCCCTCTTTCACAATATACGGTAATCGTGACTGGACAGCGCGTGGGTAGGACCATCTTGGGATTGTGCGTCGCAATTGTTTTGATGAGAAAAAAATTCCCGTCAATAATGAATCAACATTATCAGGTAAGTTTTATTTATAATGCTAAAGTAGGTATGTCGATGCTTTCAAATTTATCGAAGATCTTTACGACAGATATGTATTATGTATATCATAACCTATATATGTTATAGTAAAACCTATCTGTTGTGCTATAAGGATGAGCAATGTCACGTAATGTCATTCTTAGAACTCATAGTAATTCCTGATCAAATATAAAGTTTACAATAATTATAAACAGTGTTATATATAAAATATGCAGCTTATCCTCAATTTTCATATAAATAAAATAGCTTTTCTGATCTCTATTTTTTGACGGTCCTTTTTTTTAATTTCAGAGAGAATTAGAAGAAATATTGTACTCACAGATACAGAATACGAAATAACTGTCATGGAATGGTTTCGTTATGCAAAACAAAGATTTGATAGAAAAACAGCAAAATGTTCAAAGGAACAAATGCATTCGGGGCGTTTTTCTTATGTGTTGTGAGTTTTTGTTTAGATTCTATTCATGTTAATTTATGTGCCCCATAATCTGTTTCCAATACTGAAGTTTATTAAAATGGAATTTAATGTACTTTTTTTTTTAATCAATAAATGCCTTTATTGTCTTCTGTAAGCAGCATTTTACTTTTTAAAGTATTTATTAATGTATTTCGTTTACTTAAATAGTTATTTATAATATTATTCATAGTATTACTATTTAGTTTTTACATAGAACTATATGATATATGATTGACCATTTTAATGTATCTGCAAAAATAACTACAAAAAAAGACTTATAATGTTATATTATAAAAATGTCTTATCCATTATATTTTTCTGGCATTAATGTTTAATGTTAATATTGTAATTTTAGTAAGTGAAGATAAATTCGTATAAACAGAGGGGCCCGATCTATCGAGTGTAACATGAAATTATAAGATTAACATTGAATTTCAATAAGACTGATTGAGATTTCGCTTTATATTAATTAAAACCTCTCGATAAACCTCAACAGCATGTTTCTTGTATAATGCAGCAAGAACTTTTGGAGTAAATAAAAGATCCTATTAGAAACATTAGTGTAGATATATTCATAGAAACATTTAATTGCCACACTGTATCAAGATTTCTCTTTAACATATGAGAAATGTTACGAAAGAGCTATACTTCAACATTAATCGTCATGTTAAAGTAATGTTACTCGAAGACCTCGTATTAACATTACTGGGAAATATTGTTTCGTAACATCGCTTAGGCGGACATTAAACAGTCGTAGAAATGTTACTGCATGTGGTACATTGTATACATTTTTGTAACATTTCGCGTTACAAGATAACATTTAGACGACGTTATAGTCATGTTATTTTGCCAAGTGGGCGGCTGATATAGGACAATTGTTTACGAACTTTTCCGTGCCAAAAACGACTGGTGAATTGTATGAAGCAGTTCCTTGGTCGACTGTCAGTGTGAGTACATGTATTTTTAATTTGTTTGCTGCCATTTTGTTAATGTATCGATATAGAGAATTGTTTAATTGAATATATTTCGTCCATCAAGGAATTCGCATAATAATAATTGTTATTATATTGGTGTGTGCACACTATAGGTGTAAGATCATTTATTATTTTCGTGCGGGAAGATAGATTTAGTTGTAATTCTCTCTTATATTTTAAGGAATTAATTTTTTCCGTTTTTCATTTTAATTATTAATCACCTCGGGTTGGGTGAATAGAAGCTTTGTGCTTGCTTTTAGTTTTTCATTCTTTTTATTTACTAGAAATTGTCCACGTTTAATTTTGTTTGTGTTAATTTGAAACCACGTGGGTTGGTTTAAGAAAAAGAATTATCTTCCTGAACTAATCTTAATCTTTTGCTTTGATATAGGATTTAGCATTGTCCTATTGTAATTTTAGAATCACGTGCAGTTTTGATTTAGGCTAGAATCCTTTGTTCACGGTTTTTTTTTCTGCAAATTTGTAATTAATTTTTTTTTATAATAAATTTTTGATTGTTAATTAACGTTGTTGAGTTAAAATTCTGTTCTTTTATTTTAAATTAAACCTTTTCAATTTTTGGGGTAATTAAGAAAGTCAGATTTCTTTTACCTACAATTCACTTGTCGTGGGTTAGATACAAGTTTTAATTTGCGAGGATAACTCTGAGGTTATTTGTTCTTTTATGCGCTTTTAAGATTTTATCCGTTGAGCTAGCTAATTTAATATTTCTTTTTCATTGTTAAAATTAATTTTTTGCATTTTCAATTCAATCAGTGCACAGCATATTTATTTGGCAATCTCAACGTGTGGCTCGTCGGTGTTTTAATTGTAATCTGTAGAATTACGATCCCATATTTAGAATTTGTGAAAGTTTCTCGTTACATTGAAAAAGCTAATTGTTTTTGTTTTTGTTTAAAAATATTTTATATACATCGCTGCTGGAATGAATACGGACAAGCCCACCAGGGAACAGAAAGTGGACGTTTTTGGAGACCAGAGCTGGCGAAACCAAGGAACTCATGGCAGTAAGGAGTTAGATGTGGCAGGAACAACTGGAAGGATGGAGGAAAGGAATATTCAGAGAGATGGAGAAAACAGTTCTAAGGAAAGTATTTATAGTATGAATGATGTGATGGCAATGCTTAAAGAGTTAACGAGTACTACTAAAGTAATGATACAGAAACATGACAGAGGTATTGAGAAACTGGATGGATGGTTGAGAAAAGATGATGTAGAAAAGAAATGTATTTAGATAGGAGGGGATAAAGTCAATTGGGGGTTCAGATACTTCTGATGAGGAGAAAGTAGTTAATAATTTAAGCAGACAAAGGAAAGATGAAAATGAAGAAATAATGGAAAATAGTGATAGTTTTAAGAATGATATACAGAGTAGCGCAAAAGTTGTTAGAAGTGATGAAATACAAGGTGTTGTTTTATCCGAAGAGGATAATGAGGTTGAAGTTATTGGAGAGTTAGAATTAGAGGTTTTTAGAAGTAAACAATTCCCAGATAGAATCCCCAGATGATGTTTATGAAATTGAAATCGATTGTGATGTGAAGTTTGAATCGGTCAGTCAAAGAAATTTTGAAGCAGTATGTATCTTTAGTAGATAAATTCCCGAGTATTGTTGTTGAGTATGAGCACTCTCTTGAAGTCCAGTCAAAGCCTATCAAGATTAAGAATTATCTCATTCCCAAAGCCATGTTTGAGCATGATTTAAAGCTTTTTTTTCTGTTTAATGAGCTATCCTTCTGGAAATCCATGTGAGAGGTACATCCGAGAAGTGGTGAAGTTTCTCAGGATGCAGACCCACCAACGCCACACCGACTGCTGTCTGAAACTGGATCTACCGTTCCTGGGACCTTATAGAGTGGCTAGACTTTTTGATGGAGTCACCTATGAACTTCATTCTTTGGACGGTATGTAGAACAAGGGTCGTTATCAGCACCCGGAAGTGACGTTTTCATCCCTGTGTGCGGAGATACTGTTTTGTTTGTTGAGTGCGGGAGATTTTACATTTTTTTTTTTTTTGATTTGTGTGCTGACAATTTCTAAGGAGAAACACTCAATTTTCGTTTTAACTTTCGTTTTTCCCTTAGTAATTGGGAGAGGTGCTGTGGACGGACACCCAGTTTTCGCGAGAATTTGTTTTTAAGTTGCATAGATTTTGTCATGTGACATTGACAAAGGCTGAACGGAGTAATTCAGCCTTTGTCAATGTTTTGAGAGAATTTTCACAGATGTAGATTTTATGTTTATATAAGATTAAGTTAATGTGTTAATTGTTTAATTTATTTATGTAAGTGTTCAGTTTTTTGCATTTTCAATTCAATCAGTGCACAGCAGTATATTTAATTACAGATTTAAAATTTGCCTACCAATTCTTAATTCCTCTGCAACAGGGCTGCAAAATGTCGAAAAATGTCGCATTGGAAACACTAGTTTTGGAAGCTATAAACAGCATTTTTATCCATGCGAAGGTATGTTTTTCTTTCGTAAATCAACATATCCTGCCTAATTTCTCTGATTTAATTGGCAATCATTATGAAGTTTATCCCTAAACGCTTTTTTTTTAACTACGCTAGCTGAAATTAACACATACCTCGAAATACTATTAAACTGAGCAAAATTCGGTTAATTTAACTCCTGATTTTCTAAGTATAGGAGTACCTTACTATATCTATAAAATATCTCCTATATTTGCGATGGATTAAATATATATTTTGCAGTACTTAACGCAGGGATATTCAAAAAAAAATATGTTTTCAGAATGATAAAACATACATTATATCTAATCCTCGTGACCCAGACTGTATGGTTACAATATTGTCGAAAACTTGCGCGAAAAATCTCAATTTTATCGATGTAACATTAAATCGGTCACTAAGCAAATATGCTTTGGTATATTATACTATATAGCATATTACAGATACGTTAGAGAAAAAATCTCCAGGATGTTGTCCTAACAATTTATCTTTGTTAGAATGGTAAATATATGTGTAATGCATAAAATTAATACAAACAGGGCAACAATACTTACTATTAAAAGAAATAAGTTAATTCCACAGTCCTCTTCACATGAAACGCTTCTTAGTTTTGTTCGTGCATTGTGGCATCCCAGTAAACCAAATTCAAATTTCCCTGAATTATATTTAGTAACTTCAACTTAAAGGTATTCAAATAACTATTAATCTAATACAAAATCATAGGTAACTTCATGCTTTAATGTTGAAGTTACTAAAAATAATTGAGGGAAATTTGAATTTAGTTTACTGGGATTGCTTTATTTTTAAAATCTAATATTCGAACGCGCACATTATTGTAAATAATCACTTAAATAATATGAAATACAAATCTTTTATACTTTTTGTCACACTTATTCACTTACAATTGGCTTCACGCTATGACTATTACTTCTACATGATCTGCTTTTGTCGAATTGCTTAGTATTTACCCAGTTATACGAAATAAATCGCGCAGTCTATAAATACTATACGATGTAGACACTAACGCGGCCAAAATAACCGCTAAAACCCGGGATTCCCTATCTTGCAATTGACAATATTCGCTAGATTAGATAAGATTGGACTAGATGTGTAATATAAGCAAATTGTAATAATCTTTGAAAGCCGGGAGGAAAACTGCCTGCGTATTAGCTGAACAAACCTTGCTAACTAAAACGAACTCTGTAAAGCATGTTTTTAATCCAGACTCTAAATCAAATTATATGTAGATGCTGTGTAAGCTCCGTATATTATATACTAGGGCTGCGTTCCGAGTCGCGCATTTTATGCGATGCGTGCATTGAAAGACATAGAACACTGTGAGCGTTCCGATTTAGTTGTTGTGCATATGCTGCGCATAGACTGCATTACCTTTTTTTCTATGCGTTGTATGTTCCATTCTAGCCTCTGTCAGGGTCTAAACTGATTTCGCGGCAAAACTTTTTATGCACGCATATATGTTAAATCGGAACGATGTATCGTTACATCAGGCGCATAATATGCATTGTGCGCGACTCGGAACGCAGCCTAGGTTGCCTCGTAAGTTGCAGGGGAGGCCCGGGGAAAGGGGAGGGTGGATACACGATGACGCTGTGATGACGCTCCTCGCGATCATTCACGAGTCAAAGAAATGTTCCACTGGCGCACTATAGATGACACCACCAGCATTTTCTATTGTTATACGTTTGTAATGGTAATATTTCCATAAGAGAATACTGCGGTGCCATCTATGGCTAGTGGAACATTTCTTTGACTATACAATATAATATTTGGTATTGGGGTATTCTGTTTTCTGTTAAGAACTTGAAATTATATTGCAAGACACGTTCTTGTTGACAAAACATTAATTGAAAAATTTTCTAAACTAAGATTTTTGTAAAAAAATAAATATTTAGTCAGGGAATACAAATCGCCATTTGTTTTTACATATATGCACCACTCTACTTATTAAAAACAGCATACATGATGACGCGTTCGCGCTCTTTCTCTTGATTGGCTGAAAAGTTACGAGGCAACCTAGTATATACGGACCTTGGATGCTGTGGTCGTTTATGATGTAGTCATGCAGTGCCGTTGGTGATCAACGGGAAGGTAGGTGCACTATGAGAGAAGACCTTGTTATTGTAATCAAGGATAAGTAGAGCGAAATCTCCTCACATCAAACGCAAACATCAGCCTTCAATGGTCAGCGATTGATGGTATTTGAGACAAGGACTCTCTATACAGGTGTCCCACCGAACTGGGATATTACATTTTTTTGAACTTCTAGTAGAATTTAATTTTGAAATTTGCAGTGTAGACTGGCCTACTATGATCAATTTAAGGAAAATATTTTCAACTTTATAGCACTTTCGGTGTACAAAATGGGATGCTATACTTTTTATCGGTCTAATAAATTTGGCGAGTCATTTGCAATTAGTTTATGTCAAGGTTCTCTATCCTTAAATTCGACCATTTTTGAGATATTTCCAATTTTGTTGAATTTTTGACGTTTGCACTGTTTCAAATAAAGTTAAATAGCTGATGAGGTATCAGATATTTAGTAGTTCTACTAAAGTCGATGTAAATACAAGGACATAGCTATAAGGTGTTATAGCAATAATCACTGTATCACAAAAAGGGTGTTCAAAAACGCGCCTCCAATGTGGGATACCTTTAAGCTAACAAAACTTTTTTCTTTCAAATGGAACATGGTATTTTTTACTACAGCATTGAATGCAGCGCATAATTCTACATCGATTGACATTAGGGTGTGGTATACTTATTCTTAATACTTTTTGAAGGATTAGCATTTCTTGCAAAAAAATGCTAAAAATATGCCTAAATTCTAAGTTTCAACCCAATAAAATGAGTTTTTTTCCTACAAAACACTCTGTATATTATATGCCTAACCTATCTAAATATTTATATTTCAGATATCTAACTTCACTAGTTTCTTACTAATAGTAACGTCTTTTAGTCATAGAGAACGTACATTAATTATTAGATATTAGCAGGCCATGAGATGTGCTAACAAATAAGTAATATCCATTGTTGGTAATTTGACAAATTGCGCAGTGATAAACCTATGCAGTATTAACAAGTCATATCTTTTATAGTAAGTCCTATTGCCTTCAACTCCTTCCCACATTTTCTTCTAACAAAATATTGTAAATCGAAAGAAATAAGAAAACATTGAAAGTCACATATACAAATAATATTTTAGACTTATTCTACATTCATGAAGAATGTAACAATGGTTAGATACCTACACTTACTTGCAATGAATAAAATCCTCAAAAAAATAAAATACAAAGGGAAATTAAAGCAGATATCCTAAATACACCCATAATATTTCAAATATTGTTCACTTACTAGACCAGGTATTTTCTTGGCTTTTTGTATTAAACTAGGTATTACGCGATACAGACAGATAGCATAAATCGGGAACAAACTATTAAAAGTTTTCGAAAATGTCCAATATAGATGTTCTTTCAGGATAATAGTTTCTTAGTTTTTTTTTTAAATTTGGCTTATTTTCGATGTATTTAATAAGCAGATAAAAATTTTAACATGTAATTTTCTGTTGCATAATAATTATGGCGTATTAATATTTTATAATTACAATTACATAAAATTTGCTAATAATTGGAAACCTTTCAATGATAAATATCTCAGGTATGGAAACCAAACAATGCAAAAAAAGATAACACATCATTCTAAAATATAATATACAGAATGTTTTTACGAAAAAAATATTTTATTTACTCGAAACTTGCAAATTAGTCATATTTTAGGCAATAAATGCTAATATCTCAAACTATCAAAAATAAGTATACCAAACCCTAATGTCAATCGATGTAGAATTTACGCTGCATCCAATGCTGTAGTAAAAAATACCATGTTCCATTTCAAAAAAAAAAAGTTTCGTTGGTTTAAAGGTATCCACATTGGAGATGCATTATCCAACACTCTGTATGTGATTTGGTTATTATTGCTATAACACTGTCTACCTACGTCTTTGTACTTACATTGACATCAGTGGAACCACTAAATATCTGATACCTCATCAGCTATTTAATTTCACTTGAAACAGTGCAAACGTCAAAAATCAACAAAATTGCAAATATCTCAAAAACGGTTGAGTTCAGGGTAGGGAACCTTCACATAAACTAGTTGCAAATGACTCGATACATTCATTGTACCGATAACCGATAAACTAGGTATTAAGCGATACAGACAGATAACATAAATCAGGAACAAACTATTAAAAGTCTTCGAAAATGTCCAATATAAATGTTCTTTCAGAATAAAAATTTCTTAGTTTTTTTTTTTTTAATTTGAATTATTTTCAATGTATTTAATAAGCAGGTAAAAATATTAACATGTAATATATACATACATAATATATACATAATAATTATGGCTTATTAATATTTTATAATTACAATTACATAAAATTTGCTAATAACTGGAAAACTTCTAATGATAAATATCTCAGGTTTGGAAACTAAACAATGCAAAAAAAGATAACGCATCGTTCTAAAAATAATATACAGTGTGTTTCTAAGAAAAAAATATTTCATTTACTCGAAACTTGGAAATTAGTCATATTTTAGGCAATAAATGCTAATATTTCAAAAACTATCAAAAATAGGTATATGTCAATCGATGTAGAATTTTATGCTACATTCAATGCTGTAATAAAAAATACCATGTTCCGTTTGAAATAAAAGAGTTTTGTTGGTTTAAAGGTGTTCACATTGGAGATGCATTATCCAACACTCTGTATATGATTCGGTCATTATTGCCATAACACTTTCTACCTACGCCTTTGTACTTACATCGACATTAGTAGAACCACTAAATATCTAATACCTCATCAGCTATTTAATTTCACTTGAAGCAGTGCAAACGTCAAAAAATCAACAAACTTGCAAATATCTCAAAAACGATTGAGTTTAGGGATAGGGAACTCTCATGTAAACTAATTCCAAATGACTCGATACATTCATTGTACCGATAAAAATTGTGCCATTCCATTTAAAATAAGAAGGTTGATATCAACACCCTGTATACCGAATTTGCTATAAAGTTGAAAATATTTTCCTTAAATAGATGACAGTGGGCCATGACTACATTGCAAGTTTCAAAATCAAAATCCTGCTAGAAGTTCAAAAAAATCTAATTACCCAGTTCGGTAGGACACCTGTAGATGCCGGAAAAGACTACAGTTGTACTACTTACAGGACAAACAAGAGGAATATATTTTTCAATAAAGATTAATATAGAACAGATTCGGAGGGAAGTTTTAAAAATTTAGAAATGGAAATGGAAAAATATAGAGTACAAATATTAACTGTACAAGAAACAAAACGAAAGGAAAATATGGAACTAAAAAATGACGTTTTTTTATAATAGTGGCTGACGATTAACTACTGGGGATTGGGTTTTTAGTTAGTAAAGGTATACAAGAGCTAGTAGTTGAATTTAAACCAATTTCCAATAGAATCTGTTATATGACAATTAGACACATAAATAGGAAAGTGACCATCCTAAATATTCATGCGCCAACAGAGGATAAGGGCAGAGAAGAAAAGGAGGAGTTTTATGAAGAAGTATTAGAAGAACTATGCAAAATACCTGCTCATGATATAAAAATAGTTATGGGGAATGCCAATGCCAAGATTGGCAAAGAATAATATTGGCCTACTATAGGAAAGCGACATTTCGAACGAAAACGGACAGAAACTAATTTAATTCGCAATGGAAACGGACATGATAATCAAAAGCACCTGTTTCACGAATAAAGAAATACATAAACCAAATAGATCACGTAATGATAGAGAAAAACCATACAAAAATCATAACGCAGATTAGAAGTTATAGAGGAGCGGTTTTAGATTTGTCTTTTGTCAAATACGGACAACAGCTTCTAAATGACACAATGACAGAACAATAATGACAGTTCCTTTCAAACAACACTTTTTTTTTGGTTTAATTTCCAATGCCTACTATTTCTGTGTCAGCCTATTTTAGTTCCTTTTGCCGATTGTACTAAAACTGTACTAATTATGTTTAAAGAATACACTTTATTTATGAAAACTAAATTATTACAAATCATACCAACCCCGTGCTCCACTTAAAAAATGTACTACACGAGGCTACCTATTCTAAGTACTTATATGGATTCCATAACAATTGAAATGTTCCTACTCTAACTAAATAATTTCCCTATGATTCTTACTAACAAAAATATAATACAGTAGCCTGGCGACCATATGAACACTACTTTTGAGAAATGATAAAATACGTGAAATGTGATTAGTTCACATAATCGCGAGTCTACTGTAAATCGATCAGCTATCAGTTATTATTAAATGCGTTCATGGAACGACTTTGAGGACACTGATTATATATAATATACTTATATAAAATCAATGGCCATACGGAGTAAGGGAAAACCGTAGCAAAAACCTTACTCTGGGAGGATCTGGGAAGAAGTCCCAGACCTTATTACTGATAGCCGCAAATTATTATTATCCTTCTGAGTGCCGAAGAAGCAGCCTCCGCGTCTCTTGAAATTCCGACAGCCATGCCGTTCTCGCGTAGCTGCTCCCTTTTTCACACATTCGAAGTTGAACAGGAAAGATGATGACCTAAAAAACAAACAAAACAACAGCAGTACCTATTCTAATACTTAATAATAACTTAATTCTAATTATTCTAACCAAGAGTAATTAAATAAAGATTTATATTTTAATTAGTTGTAGTTTAACACCAATTCCGACCACTAAAGAGCATAAAATATTCATTTATAAACGTGCTATCCTACTAACTATCTAAATATCATGCCGTAGCCTATCTAGTTCTTTAGCAACAATACTAAAAAATTCCCACCATTCGATCGACTCATTATCTCTAATATCTGTTGTTTAAAGAATACAGGTTCCCGTTTACAAGAACACCTTTCTACTAACCGCTGAGATATTTGGCAGCAGTACAAAGAAGTTATTTGTCAATTTTTCTTAGTTAAGTAATTCTTTACTTTAGGATGTACTAGACCACCTCTTCAAATAAGAAAGTTGGCCTACGTCACGTTTTAAAAAGCTATTTTAGCCTATTTTTAATTGTTCGAAAACTGTTTACATTTTGTATTGGGAATTTTGAGATATTTCAAATTATGTTAAAAAAATACAGTGTTTCCATTTACAAAAACACCTTTCTACCAGCTACCGGGATATTTGGATACCTCAGGTTCACACCCTAGTTGAGATGTACCATGTGATTCAAAATGATTGTCGTAAGAAAAAAACTGTTTTCCGGAAAAATTTATCTTTACTTGTTACCAATTTAATGCGCGAAGTTAGCTACATACAAATTTCATACATTAAATGAATTTTCTTGACATTTAGCGACATTGGCGTGCGTGTTGTAGTATCTTTCGATTATTTATCTTATAATTTTTTTCAAATCGTTTATATTTACATCTAATATCACCAACAATAGTATTTCTGAATACTGTAAGAAAATAAGGGAATTTATCTGTGGTAATAGCTCAACAAACAGGTAAAAAATCAATATTAACATTCAGTGAAATAGTTTATTACATTTTATAGGCTTATCATACACTTCAGCGCAATGAGCTGTCAAAAGAAAGTTACATTTTCATCCCTATAAAGTTTCTACGGTACAGGAATTATTACCATAGATCACGATAGGCGATTGAATATTGTCATTGGTTTAATAACAATTTAAGGGACGATGTCTTGCTAACTAAATCATTTTTCTCGGATGAAGCCTGGTTTTATCTAACAGACTATATCAATTTACAAAACTATCGTATCTGGTCTGCAGAAAATCCACACGAATTTCGAGAAACGCAATTGCATCCCATAAAAGTTGGAGTTTGGTTATCTATGTCCAGGCAACGAATAATAGGGCCAATTTTCTTTGAGGAAACTGTAACAGCCCAACGTTACCAACAGATGTTGGAATTGTTTATTGCAGAGTTACAAGAAAATGAGCTTGAAGCAGGTTATTTTCAGCACGATAATGCTCCAGCACATCTGCTCGATAAACCTGCCAATATCTTCAACAGTTTTTTGCTGTCAGGTTCGTTAGAGCACAAAGATGGCCACCAAGATCGCCTGATCTAACCCCATGAGATTACTTCATGTTCGGCTATCTAAAAAATAGGATCTATAGAAACCGCATGCATACCATAGAAGAACTGAGAGATGCAGTTTTGTCACTTAATAATTATCCTAATTGTATGTTATAATTTAAAGTAATAAATAAATTTAGTTAAACACCAGTTAGTACTGAATTGTAAAATCATAATTTAGTAAAGTTAAATTAATTACATTTCATTTTTACAAGCAGAAACACCAATACATAGTCGTTTATATAATGCGAGTTCAAGTATAGATTACTTTTTCCTTATTTATGACAGATCCGTTTACTTATGTTCTAACACTGACTTAGTTCAAACCTTCATTACAAACACGCGGCATTATACCACATCCTGTTAACTATCTAATGAAGGTTGACAATTTTGAATCTCTGTGTAGGTTCCAAGTACAAGGATATTTGGCAACACTGCCATGAAATTATTTACTGTTTTCTCTTATTGTTAGTTAAGTAATTCTATACAATATTGTTTTTGGAAATACTAACTTACCTCTCCAAATAAGAAAGCTAGCCTATAGCTTTGTTTGTTGTGTGCTTGGAGCAGTATCTACTGACGTTATAAGATTAACTTGAGAGCGTTTCAGAGTTGGATTTAAAGATGGTACAAACAAACGCGCTCGATTGCAATATAACCTTAATTTTATTATTTACTTATTGTCAGATTGTCACAGCTATTATGAACAGGAAAAGTAAAAATAATTTTTGAAATTAATGAATCTAGACTATAATAAAAATGCATCATATACTAGTATTTATGTACCTACCAAGTGAAGTTTTTTAAAATATAATGATCGTTCTTTACATCAATCACATTGGTATCATTATATTATTTATTTCGTGCATATTTGATGCAGTTATAAATCAGATTGCATTTACAAACGACAGTTTACAACACGGTATTAGTGCGAGTAGGTTATGTTGCACAAATTGCTCGTAATTGCTCGGACGTCACGTTTGAAAAATCAAATCGCAATTCAAGCGATTATAAATTATACTAATTGTATGTACCTAAGGAGCGATTACTATTAGTGGTTTGTTTACATTTTAAACAGCAATATGACTGAAAATATGAGAATATATGTATTAAATAAATTGGTCCGTTGGAAAACTAAAACAAATCGCTGATTAATCGCTGTAACGTAACGAATAATCTTAGAATCATTATCACAATCGCGACTTATATTTACAAAAATACCTAATGTATTCCCTAATTTTTGAAATCTTTGTTTGTTTCAGTATTCTGTTTGCCTGAGGATGGTGTAAAATTAGTAGAACAAAGTTATAACTGATTACTACAGTAAAGTTTTAACAAATTAGGAAATATTGCCGATTTTATTTTTACCTTTAGATCTAATTATGGACTATCACAACTATAACAAGCGTTGCTATTAATAAATTAATGTTTACATGAGTCGTTAGTTTTTTTTTAATACCTAAAAGAAAAAATTGAGGCGATGAAAGAATAAAAGAACCAATTCTGCTAAAGTTTTGCTTATAATGTGCTTCTCGATATTTAACAATTATAAAATTAATTTAGGATATCAAATAATAAATTAAATTAAAATTAACCTGTAATTAGGAAATTAATTTTAGGGCTTCCTCAAGAAGTATTGCCAGGAATTATATGTAGTCGTATATTATTAATCAGTATTCGAAGTTAGAAGCATATTCACGCCATATTCTGCCACTCTGTGTACACATTTTGTAAATTAAGTTGCCTATTTGTTTTTACAATGTAATCACCACTACCACTTACAATAAAACTAAGGTGACATTGATCATATGATCGAAGATTGAACAACAAATCCATTCATGCGCATTCGCTTGAGAAAATAAGTAGGTACTGTAGTAATTTTGCAGTGATTATGATTAACACAATAACGTGTAAAAATGTTTTTATAACGCTGTTAAGGTCGAACAAGCAAAAATATCGACTAGCATTCTCTACCAGTGTTCAGGTAGGAAATACAAAGTTCATAAGTTCATTTTATACTGATAATAACATGGTTATGTGAGCCGGTATAAGCGCGGAGAATTATCACATAAAATTGTTGTAAATACTGTATTTTTATTACTAAACGTTGACCTCACTATTTGATTATTTATTCCCGATTTGGTGCCAATATGTGTAAGTTCTTTGTATGTATTCATACTTTATATAAACATGTTTAATTTAGTATATTATTTTACTTGTTGAAATGAGGGTGTATACATGCAAAAAGGATTAATTTTAGGAAAAAAAGATCGTGGTTAAAGGACAAAACATTAATTACGTAAAAACCGGCGATGGGGCACACAAGGTTCTATGCTTCCCTGGGGCTCTGGGCACGATATGGAGTGACTTCAAACCCCAAATAGAAGGGTTGGATAAAACGAAATTTACAGTAATAGCGTGGGATCCGCCGGGATATGGGCACAGTAGACCACCAAATAGGAACTTTTCTACTGAATTTTACAAAAATGATGCCGTAGCAGCTTATGATTTTATGAAGGTAAGTAAATATTCTATTCTGTTAAGTTACTGATAATAATAACAATAATAACTAAAATTTAATTAAAAAATTGGGAATATTTTAAATTTAAATTAGTAGGAACAACGTTTTTTTCAATAAAATACAGAAATAAAAACGTCAATTTTTGATGCTTATAAAATACTTAAAAATAAATAAATTAATGCATGAAGAAACAAAAAGAAAATGAAAGAATGATATAAATCAGTCCCTTACAAAATGCACTTATGGCTAAAATCTCGCCTCTATTTTTACATTTTTTATATACAGTGTGTTCATAATGAAATGAGTTAATTCAAAAAAGAGGTACCTAATTTCGTTTTTGTTTTTCGGGAACCAAGTCTTTTTTTTAATTATTTTATTTGAAATGCAAATTACAAATTATTACAAATTTATAGGTTTTTTGTTGAAGTGATTAGTATTTTTAAATTAAAAAAATGTTTGAAAGTGTATATTTGTTTCACTTTGGATACTGGTTTTTTTTCTTTTTATAAAATAACCATATTATCCAAAAATAAAAAAAAAATAACCTTGAAGGCTTAGTATAATTACTCAAGATTGGTTAAGTGAACCAGTTCAATCTAAGAAAATATTTTTTTTAGAAAATGTTACAACTGTTTCGCCCACTAAAAAATTGGGAATTCTGTTTTGGGCCAGTAAAAAGTTAGCAGTTTCGTACTGATTATCGTTACTTCATGACTGCTTCATGATTAGTTGATCAGAACAAAATAACCTCTCAATGTAATCGATCCTTCTTTGGTATTGTAATAATGAAATCGAATAATATACAAATATAACTATATAATATACATTTGATATACAGTACGCAGAGCATTACGGGTATTATGCCAATTGAACTGTTTTTCATAATTCATCATCATCACCTGCATATGAGATGTTGCATTTTATTTGATGTTCTTGCAAACTAAAACTAACTTGAACTAAGGTCTGTGCGTGTGTGTTTCAATATACATATTTCTTTTAGAAATTCGAAATATTTTTGAGAATATGTCAATTTTGTGTTCTTTTATAAAAAAAAAGCTTTGATTTTTTTACTTTTATTTATGACTTTTACTATTAATACGACTACCATATACTCATGATCGATTTTGCCCCACCTTACAACATTAAAATCTGGTCACTTTTTCCCACAAATTAAAATACTGGCTTTTTGTTGCTGCCATACACTTTCTCCGTGAGAACAAACTACCATTAATACGGGTTAAATCGAAAAAAAAAATCATTTTATATTATATGCTACCGGGTTATCTGTGAACTAAATACCCTTTACTCATGTGTGCTGCTAAACTCCTCACCTGTAAACACGGTTCGGAGCTAAGATAGGCATTTGGCATCTCCCACCAGTTTTGGAAGTAGAAACACTGGTGATATCTGGATTTGGTATGGTGGATATGGAAGTGCCACCTTTAAGCGCAATACTTTTCCAATAAGCGTGATTAGTCTTCTTATACAGATAGTACAGTGTGAGTCTATAATTTGGAATAAATTCAGTAAAGTGAAGACAGTATTTTTTCCAGAAATTATGCTCGGCACTTCGATTAGTATTTGAAATTGCCCACTTTCTCATCTGAGAAAATTTTAGCGTGTCCCAAATTTGAGATATGACGTCATCGACAATGTTTTTAAATGGCAGCCCTAATTCCTTTATAACTATTCTTAAAGGGTATATCAAATTACAACATGCGTACCAATTTCAAGTTTTTATTCCTTGTCATTAAAAAGATATTTAACAATAACTAATTCGAAAAATGAAGAAATCTGATTCACCTCAGTCATACCTCTCTTCTACAATAAATTGTTCAAAATGTTGTCCGTGTACTTCTGACAATACCTATAACGGAACCGAAACTCATTTTCAATATTTCTAATACTTCAGCGGAAATTAGCCTACACTCCTGTCTTATTCGTTCTTTCAAACCTTAATATTTTCCGGTTTGATTTTAAAAACTTTGCCTTTCAAGTACCCCATAAGAAATAGTCCATTGGTGTTAAATCCGGAGACCCTGGGTGGCCATTCAAAAGGTCCTTTTCTACCAATCCATCTGCCTAGAAACACATCATCTAGATACTCACGGAAGGTCTTGCAAAATGAGAGGACCGTCTTGTTGGAACCAGATATTTCTATTCTGGACATCAGCTTCAAGCGGATCAGGGAATAGAGTAGCCAAATTCGCAAAACTAGTTCTTTCCTGCAAGATTCTATAAATATCTCGCTCCATTGAGATTTTCTTGGAAGAAAATTGGTCTCGATTACTCGATCACCAACAATGCTTGCCCAAACATTGACTTTTTCTGGATGTTGAGTGTAGCCTTCCCTCATGCCATCGTGGGTTGTTGTCTGCCAATAACGACAGTTTTGACGATTACCTCAACGTTTAACATAGACGTTGATTCGTCAGAAAATAGAACGTTTTCTATGTTTACAACATTTCTGTCTAGTAGATCATCATTTGTTCGCAAAACTGAAGTCTTCGATCCGGATCATCTTCGGGTGAGTCCTGGATGATTGTCAATTCATAGGGATAAAAATTTGTGCGCTTAAAAGTTCTTGCCACCGAAGACTGGCTAATTTCGAGTTCCCTACCTATCAGCCTACTGGAAATATAAGGATTTTCTTGAACAGAAAAAGTACATTAAGTTTTAACCTTCTTCATTGAGCGCACTATGACGATGATTTATTTGTTTTTCCTTAAATGCCTGTTTTCCCGAAACTGTTTTTCAATCTTGCTTACAGTACTTTGAGCATAATGGGTGGTAATCAGTATACTTCTCTCTGATAAATGAGTAACTTGTGCTCCTTGTCCTATCTCCGTAAGCCAATCATCATTAAAATTTCAATTTTGTGGGTTTCAGTTAAATACGGCATTATGGTTGATTTTTCAACAGAACGATGTTTCTCACGAAACGCACAAACTAATAAGTGTCCTCGCTAATACGAGTCGAATACTAGCTTCACTTCTTACTTATTTTTTATTATCTTTGTTTTTGACATTGTGATAGGACGTCAAACCTGGTTTGACAAAAAAAAATGATAAACAAAAACCCTTTGACGTGCTATTTTTAAACTTCATAAAAATAAATTTGAATAGATTTCTTCATTTTTCGAATTAGTTATTGTCAAATATCTTTTTTAATGACAAGGAATAAAAACTTGAAATTTGATACGTATGTGTAATTTGATATGCCCTTTAAAAATAGTTATAAAAAAATCAGGGCTGCCATTGAAAAAAATTGTCGATGACGACATATCTAAAATTTGGGACACGCTGTATAAAATTTTCTCACATGAAAAAGTGGCAATTTAAAATAACTAATCGACGTATCGAGCATATTTCCGGAAAATACTGTCTTCGCTTTACTGAATTTATTCCAGATTACAGACTCACACTGTTATAGTCAATGGCCTGGTCGTATTATTCCAGTATTCTTTGTGTTTCTCTTTGAGCTAACTCATACCTGCTTTTCTGGTGTATTTTTAGATTGCAGAACTCTATGTGAAGCTGATAATCCTTTTTCTTGCTAATGTCGCTAATCGATTTTTTAGTTTCTTTCTAAACTCACCGGTTTTTTTTTTAATAGATATTTTATATTTGTATCACATTTCTTAATTGAACTTTGTTCAATTGCAGTTACTTCTTATTTTTCCTGTCAAAAAAACCAAAACGATTTAAAATAAACTTTGCACAAAAGCATCTTTGGTCGCAGAAGAGTGACTTTCTCAATTTCTTGGACTGCGTCATTCTTTCTGGTAACAATTTAGTAAACTCTATATTATTTCTCGCTCTAACATTAGTTATTCTCTTTCTGTATTTCATTGAAAAAAAAAAATCAAATGAAGTTACCCTTGTTTCTCTACTATATCCCACAAAAAACCCATTTCACGGAAATTGGTCTAATAAAATTCTCTATACTAGGCTGAGAGCGATGGAGGTATATCAGGCATGATAACGGCCGCAAAATATCCTGATGCCGTATCAAAATTAGTGGTGTGGGGCTCCAACTCTTACGTCATAAAGGAAGAAATAGATTCCTACGAAAGTGAGTATCATATTGAGAACATATTTACCTCTAAATAAAAATTCAGAAATTAGAGACGTCAGCAAATGGTCGGAGAAGATGAAAGCTCCCTGGTTAAATTTAACGGACGTGGCACGGTTGCAGAATATGTGGAACGGCTGGTGTGATGCTTTGGCTGAAATATTTAAACAAGGTGGGGATATTTGTAAAGGTGATTTGCCGAAGATAAAATGTCCGACGTTAATTCTGCACGGAGATAAGGATCCTCTAGTTGCCGCTGAACACCCTACCTTTTTGTAGAGTCAGATCAAGGGATCGAAGTGAGAAAGTCCGCCGTCGAATGTCCATGCCTCGATTATCATTTTGTTTCTTCATTTGCAGGATACACAAATTTCCTGACGGAAAACACACCAGACATACATTTGAGATATTCTGGGGAGTTCAATAGTCTGGTGACGAATTTTTTGCTTGAGTGATGCATTTAAGTTTTCGAATCTAGTATAACGTAAGAAGGTTGTCGTTGTTGAATTTTGTGTGCATTTATTTTTTTATAAATATACCAAATATTTTGTTTTATTTTTAATAATTTACTTAAAAACCCCATTTAATCATTAAATCATAGCAGCATTCCAGAATTCTGGCGCCCTCTACTAATCTGCATATGTATCTGGCTGATTGATAGAACCAATCATCTGAGTTAATTTTTTGGTTTGCCAAAAACCGCTTGTCTTTTTGCGTCAAGATTCACATAGAATGTAGTAATCACATCTTTGCATCCTAATGCAGGGAAGAGCTTAGACGAATTAGGGGATGGGTGAATAGAAAGTCGAGAATTCAGATGATTTAGCTTATTCTGATTCTGAAGTAGAGGTTGCGTTTCGGTTAATGAATCCACATAAAGCGCCCGATATGAAGGGTGTTATTGTTAATATTACGTTAAGGGCTTATGAGGGAGTATCGTATTTTTTCGCGAAACTTTAATAAATATTTAGACAAAGGCATTTTTCCGACTTGTTGGAAACGTTAATTGGTGAAGGTAATTCTTAAACCGGGTAAAACTGATATGACTGATCAAAATAGTTGTAGACTTATACCCTTTTGGCAAAATTTAAATTTCCCACAATTATTATTAGTAGAGACCGGATTGTATGCAAAGTGCATATATTTTATTTTTTGCATATCTTTAATTATAGTCTATATATGTAGACGTATTACACTAATTGAAGTTAATTGGTCCTAATTAGAGATTGCATATATTGCATATTTAGGCATTTCTATGCATATTTTGTTGCATATAATTGCAACAAAAGTTGCATATATTGGCATATTTAAGCTTTTTCTTAGTCTTCCTATTAGTAAAAATTCCTAGTACTTCCTACAACAAGTAAGAATGACGTATCAATTACTATTTTATTAGCACCATAAAGTAATAAACCTTAAAGTCATTTATTTGATGGCCACGAGGTAACTGCAACTACAGATATGTGGTCTAAGTAGATATCCCTTGAAAGTTGATAATTGTAGTAAAAATTACGTAACATTAACTATACTAATGAAGTAGTTGTGTCTATACCAGTGGTAATCACAACTAAGTGTGCTACCTGGGCGGTACTAATAAGTATAGAATATTTTTATGAATATTATAATACAATAAGAGACTGGATTATATGCAAAGTGCATATATTTTATTGTATCCATATCTTTAATTATAGTCTATATGTAGACGTATTACACTAATTGAAGTTAATTAGCGCTAATTAGTGATTGTATATATTGTAAATTTAGGCATTTCTATGCATATTTTTACAGAAGTTGTATATGTCGCATATTTAAGCTTTTTCTATCCTGTCTATTAGTAAAAATTCTAGTAATTCTAATGTAGATCGACAACCGACAATTCTCAGAACGATAAATCTTTTAGCATTGTTTTCTCTAATACCTTTTTCCAAGAAACTGCACGTGTTTAATTTCGCCTAGCAGAAAGGATGTGTAAATACGTTTATTATTATTAATTCCCAAATAACTATTCATTCATTGAATATCTTTAAGCGAAACAGCATGTTAATGCTGTTACGTTTTTAAATACTGTGCGTACATACAATGAGTATACAACGAACAAATTTCTTTATGGATAACCATATCCTGAACTGGTAAAGGATGGCGATAAAAATTTTTGTCGAGCCTGCAGTAAACTGGTAAGTTTAATTTTTACTAAAAGCTTTACAATTGTTTTTAAATTCTTTAACTTTGATATAAAATGACAATTGTTGTTGTAGGTATCTTCTGAGAGAAAATACCTGATTGAATCAAACACGCTAAAACTCCATCACATATGGAAAATGTAAAAACTAAAGCGATCCGCATGTGTGCAGCAATCTATACGTCAATGTGTAGCATCAACTTCACGAAACTCAGAAAAGAAAAATATATACCGATCTGTGTAACGCATTAATTTCGTCTAACATACCATTAGCAAAATTAAAACATGTTAATTTGAAATTATTTCTGCAAAAAAATTGCAAAGATAATATACCTGACGAAAAGTATATTACGTAAAAAATTATGTTCACACCTTCTTACCAGCAAACAATAGCAGAAATTCAACAATTGGTAGGGAATAATTTTATTTATATCATGATAGATGAAAGTACAGATAAGTGTGGCCGTTATATTGCCTCAGTTTAATAGAATTCTTCATGAAGATATTGTAGGTAAATCATATTTAATTTATTGTAAAGAACTTCAAAAAACAAATAATGTGACAATTGCCCAAATTCGTTCAAGAAGGTTATCAAATTTCTTTTTACCTGGAGTATACCTTGTGAAAATTTTTTACTAATGTTGTCCGACGCTGCCACCGTACATGATAAAAGCGGCGCAAAATTTAACATTTTTTATAGTAACATTATTCATACCACTTGTTTAGCTCATGGGTTCAATCGTGTAGCCGAAGACATTAGGAATCAATTCCCTTTGATTAATGATTTAATTAGCAATGTCAAAAAAGTATTTTTAAAAGCACCTTTACGAATCCAATTTTATAAGGAGAAACTTCCCGGTGTTAAGTTGCCTCCTGAACCGATTATTACGAGATGGGGTGTATGGTTAGAGGCTGCAATTTTTTTCGCCGATAATTTGAAGAATAAAAAAATGTGAATTCTTGAAATCACTGCTGACTGCATTGCTCTAGAAAACTGTCAAAAGATAGTAACATCAACAGAATTGCTACAAAACCTTTTGTATATTGAGTCAAATTATAGCTTTGTTTCAAGTTCCATTCGTAAACTAGAAACGCAAGGATGTCGCTCTCAGAATCAGTCGAAATAGTAGACGAATTTGATATGCTATGTAAGAAGATTAAGGGTACAATAGGTAATTCTATATACGATAAATTTAAAAAAAGTGATAAATAAAAATGCGGGGTATTTGAAATTGAAGAAAGTTAAGAAAATTTTGGAAGGTGAAACAGTAAACGATTTCGACTTTAATTTTAGTTTAGAATGTATTGCAAAGTTAAAAAATGCAACCAATTACATCTGGGATGTTGAAAGAAGCTTTTCTATTCGAAACATATGTATTCTGCATAGAAGACAAAACTTTCTTCTACACAATTTTGAAAAACATTTTAATTATAAATTGTTTTAGGAATATGTTGTGAAAAAATTTTGTGCAATAAAGTTAATGTTTAAATTTCTGCTCTTATTTATTTTATGTAAAAATTTTGCATATTGTCGCAATTTTTTTTTGCATATATGCCCCAGGTTTATACATATTTTCTCAAAAATCGATGCATATATATGCGCATATATTCCAGTTTTTCTTTGCATATAATCCGGTCTCTAATTATTAGTAACTTCAACATTGAAACACGAAATTACCAATGGTTGTGTATTACGAGTACTAGTTATTTTGATGTCTTTCTGTTGAAGTTACTAAAAAGAAGTTGTCTCTGTTGGATTTTTTCCAACCTGTTCGACCTCTGATATCCACCTCGAAATTTCTGTTAAAAAAAATATCTCGAAATCATGTGGTGTGATTTAAAATTAACACAAATAAAAAAAAGACATTTTTATTATTATTTTTTTTTTGTGATACAACATTGTGTACAACGACCAGGAAAAGTATTTCTATTCTAACGGTTGCTTTATAAGTTCCGGCAAGAATCCGTAACTTCTTCCATTCGCTTCCCCTTGCATTTCATGCTGTTCCGACTTCTCCGACTTATCGCTATCATCTGGCGACTTAGAATCTCCCTTCTTCAAACGCACCGGTTTCACCAAACCCTTAAACTTCATATAGAACTTCAATTCCTCCGACAGTTCCGCCCAGAAAGCTGCCTTGCGCTTTATCGACTCCTTCATCACGTGCAGAAACATCTCGACGAAAACCAGGACGACCGCCACTGCCACTCCACCTACGGTCACCCAAAAGACACCCCCGACATTTTTCAATGTCAGGGTTTGGCTTCTTGACTCTCAACTTCGCCCTAGAATCATGCTTTTGAATGAGCGAGTTTTGTTCGAATATATGAAATTTTTAAGTTGGTATTACCGAACACTGGCCGCCACCTTTCCGTTCTTCCCACCATTTTCTTTTCAGGTCGGATATCTTGCCGTTTTCTTGTAGTTTGAGGACCGCCGTGTTTAGTTTGTGTCTATATGGAGAATCTGTAAAATAATGTATCAGATGGTAACCAAATATTTAGTCTGACGTGCAAAAAATGGGGAATGTTTTAATGTTTTAACAAGTAAGTTGCAGTTCATAATTTGCATTTCAAACAACGCAAAAATGCTGAATCAAAGTAATATTTGTAGAATAATCAAATCACCAAACTAAGAATTGTTATTTTACAAATAGAAATAAAAGTGGAGGAAGGAAACCGAAAGTTACTGTTTTTATAAAACGATGTATTTTGGACTCTCGTTCTCTCGTAATCGGTCACTCCTCGTATATTGTAGAGATTTACTAAGCAACCGTCGTGAAAGTGTATTTGAAATAAGAACGACGAAAGAACATCGGAATACGCTGACATATGGAACTGATAACTGATAACATCGAAACCAAACATTGTACAGCTACTCCCACAAAAAGGTTAACAATCTGAATCGCGATTTTGATATATATTCTTCAGGTTGAAACTAACTATGAGATTCAAAATAGATTGTCGTAATAAAAAAAACTGTTTTCCAAGAAAAAACTATCTATACTTATTACCAATTAATAAGCGAAGTTAGCTACATACAAATTCATACATTAAATGAATTTTTCTTGACATTTAGCGACATTGGCGTTCGTATTCGCTAGTATCTTTCGATTATTTATCTTATAATTTTTTTCAAACCGTTTATATTTACATCGCAATATCCACCAACAATAATATTTCTGAATACTGTAAGAAAATAAGAGAATTATCTGTGGTAATTAGCTCAACAAACAGGTAAAAAAAAATATTGAACATAAGTGAAATAGTTTATACATTTTATAATTTATAGGCTTATCATACACTTCAGCGCAATGAAGCTGTCAATAGAAAGTTACATTTCACCCCTATAAAGTTTCTACGGTACAGGAATTATTACATTAGATCACGATAGGCGATGGAATATTGTCATTGGTTTAATAAACAATTTAAGGACGATGACTTGCTAAACAAATCATTTTTCTCGGATGAAGCCCGGTTTTATCTAACAGACTATATCAATTCACAAAACTATCGTATCTGGTCTGCAGACAGCCCACACGAATTTCGAGAAACGCAATTGCATCCCGTAAAAGTTGGAGTTTGGTTAGTTATGTCCAGGCAACGAATAATAAGGGCCAATTTTCTTCGAGGAAACTGTAACAGCCCAACGTGACCAACAGATGTTGGAATTGTTTATTGCCAGAGTTACAAGAAAATGAGCTTGAAGCAGGTTATTTTCAGCACGATAATGCCCCCAGCACATACTGCTCGACAAACCTGCCAATATCTTCAACAGTTTTTTGCTGATAGGATCGTTAGAGCACAAAGATGGCCACCAAGATCGCCTGATCTAACCCCATTAGATTAGTTCATGTTCGGCTATTTAAAAAATAGGATCTATAGAAACCACATGCATACAATAGAAGAACTGAGAGATGCAGTTTTGTTACTTAATAATTATGCTAATTGTATGTTATAATTTAAAGTAATAAATAAATTAGTTAAACACCAGTTAGTACTGAATTGTAAAATCATAATTTAGTAAAGTTAAATTAATTACATTTCATTTTTACAAGCAGAAACACCAATTAGATTTGACGTGAAACCTATTATGTGTAAACAAAATAACAAGAACATGGTAAGATAAGTATTTTATAGAGAAAAGGTAGAAGCGTTCAAATATATAGAAATAAAATGATGAAAGATAAAAAAAAGTCTATACGCAATAGAATTGGAGTAACAAAAAGAACAAAACAACATTGGTAAGTTTTGAAAATAACGTTATGAACTGACATCCAAAATTAGGACATATTGGACTAGAAAATTTAAAAAGATTACAACAAATGTGAATCGGATTAAATTCGAAAAATTTAGCACCTTTTAAAAATGCAGTATAATAATACTATGTGCAGTTCTAAAAATAATGTCAATGCATTGGTACTGGCAAATAGGCAATAGACATTGAACTTCAACGTTTTATGACATTTCACTATTAACTATCTCTTATTTATAGGTTACACCTTAATAAACTTTTTTGTTATATTGTACGTGAAGCTAATTTAACTAACTAAAAACTGTAACATTAAGTTAACAATAAACTTAAAGAGTGGTGTAAATGCAGAAGCATAGCATTTCTTCATGTTTGCCTGTCACAATTGGTGTTCCGCAGGGGTCAGTTTTAGGGCCGATTCTGTTTTTATTATTTATTAACGACATAGTTTTATTTCTGCAACATTCTTTGTATTTATGTGCGGACGAGACGTCGGCCATTGTGGTTGGAAGGCACCCCTCCGAAGTGAAGGCTGAAGCAGACAAACTGCTTAGTGATTTGGCAAAGTGGTTTAGTTTTAATAACTTGGCAGTGAATATGGCCCAAACTAACCACATGTTTTTTTTACTCAACACGTAATGTATAACATATAATGGTCCAAATTTAGAGCGTCAAACTGCAGTAAAATTTTTGGGCATGACTTTGGACGAGAATGTAAGTTAGGAACTGCACTGTGAGAATGTTATAAAGAAAATTAACGCCTGCTGCTACCAAATTAGAAATTTGAAATATAATTTGGATTTAAACAACTTATTACAATGCTAGAACGTAGAACTCAATCAGATAAATAAAAACCCACAATCAGTTTTCTTCACCAAAATTTTTGGAAGTGCGTTGTTCGTGGTGCAAACAATATCTGTGTTTTGAGCACTTTCACACGAACTACCATTATTGTAATAAGTACATAGTTTAATTTTTAATACGTATATGTATAGTATTTACTGTAATATAGATCAATAAAATTGCATTACAGTATGTAGCGTATTTAAGCACTTATAAAGATTATAATGTTTCTCTAATTTTGTTCTATTGTTTTTCGAAGATATTACTGTTACAGATATATATTAGCTCTATTTGTACTGATTTAATTAACTAAAATAAGATATAAATGAGTACAAAATTTTATACTTTTTTAAGAAAATAGTATTAAAGAATGGATAACATTTTATATAGTTGATATACAGCTTTGTAACATATTTTTTTGCAACATTTAATATAACTGTGTTTGTATTCTGTCACAAGTAATATGTTCAACACATTACCTATGTCAACTGGCATTATACTAAACTACAATTTTACACAGCACGAGAAATAATACATCATTTGAAACCATCGTCTTGTATATATACCAAACGTCTACGTGCCTTTTCGAAGGTTCATGTTTTAATAAATCTTGATATTGATTAGATTATCTAGGCATTTGTAAGTCACGAAGTGTCAACTGTAAATTTACATATACTGCATGTTAAATATGTAGTTCTTTGTCTCGTGCGCCAAATTTGTTCGCAGTATGCGCACCTTGCTGAGGATATAGTTGTAGAAGAATGAAGGACATTTTATTTAAAAAAAATATATAAAATGCGAACGAATTAATTTTGTAAATGCATCTGATAATATTTTATTATTTGATGTATGTAATTTACTACTATACTATAGGTGCAAATTCTAACAAGCAGAAGAAGAAACACCAATCCATATTCTGCGCCATCTTGGTAATTTAGTAACAACAAGGTTTCTACTACCTACTGGGTTTGCAAGATGTATACGTGAGCTAAATACAAAATATATGGATCACATTAAAAACAAACCTTTCCTCATCGCTATCCCATAACCTTTTTCATCCAGCAAGTCTCCCACCTTACTCAAATTGCAGTGCCTTTGAATTTCATACTCGATCAGACACCGATTCCATAAAGAAAGCGTACGGTTCCCTTTCTGCCCTCAACACACCTTCTTTATTATCCCCTACCATCACCTGCTTTTCATTTGCTATCATATAGTTATAGATTTTCTTGAAATCGTCATTGTTCGAATCCTACCAATGAAAACAGGTATTTGTAAATCAGTAGTGTGAGGGTGTTTGCACTCTTTACCCTGAAAAAATTCATGGTGGCTCCTTTATTCTTTGCACCATATTTAATGTTCGACTTGGACGCTTTCTCCACCAATTCGTACACGTCGTTGAAAGGAATATCAGGGTTTTCCGTGGCTAAAAAAGCGGCTAAATTGGCGGTATAGGAAGATACCATAATCAAAGTGAAGAACCACCAAATACCGGCTGTCATTCTCGTAGCGTAAGCTCTGGAATTGCCAAAAGATTAGTGATAAATATTTACTGGGGGGGTAATATCTTCCTCACATGGGTGCGATTTCTGTACCTTGCTGCATAAGACTTCCTATGGTGAACCAGAAGGAGTTCCTCAAGCTGAACTGGTTGATCAGGAATTCCGGTTCTTCGACACAAGGGTAGGGATTGGTCCATTCGCTCGGGCATAATCTGCCCATGATGAATAGCGATATGGAGACGATGAAGTACGCACCTCCGAGCCATAACCACACTTCGAAGGCGAACGGTTCAGCGAAGGAGAAAAAGTTTGGGGGTGCTTTTTGGGGTTTCTGATATAAAATGCTGATTCCTGCAAAACAGATGTTTAAATCCATTTCAACAGTTTAATTGGGTTTTGTTGTGTAAGGAAAAGATTATGATACCCTGACATTTCGCTGGTAACTGTGTTTTGCGTCATTAGAGGTAGGTACTATTCATGTCCAGGTAGTTTTCGAAGCCGTCAAATTAATGATTTCATGACATCTTTTCTTTTTCTCCTTTTTATGCCAGTAGTAGACCAGTAGTATGTTTAAATGTTTTCAAACTTTACTATTACAGCCCACATGGCCACACAAGATTTAACTGGAACTCATCATCCCTGTCAATGTTATTTGGTTTTTAGATATCTCAGTTGCTTCTTCCTTGTTCATGCAATTGTAGTGGTTAATCTTGCCAAGGAACATCTCAACAAGAATAGGCAAACAAAGCCGGTACCTTTGATCTCAGCGGGGAAAACTCGTGCCCTTCAATCAGCTTATCGACTGCTCTTGGCTGGAACGACCTCAGAAAAGATGTCGATTGCACGCGCGCATTCAAATTTGCTAACTCCCAGGTTAACATGTTTCCTATCACAGCCTCACTTCAGTTATTCGCTTGAATGTGCGTTCATAAGTTATAAAAACCTCGAGAACTGTCAAATGATTATCAAGAGCTGCTTTTACAAGAGCTGAGCTTGACGTCCTATTGGCTACAACGAACTCAGAAAGGATGGCGATTACGCGCAGTAAAAATTTGTTGCTTCCCACTGCAATCATTCCTTTGACATTGATGATCTGTTTAACTCTAACACGCTTTTAATTTAATTCATTGTTATTTTATGTAATTTATTTCGTTATTTACTGATAACAGTAATAATTTCTTAATTATAATCCAACAAAATTTACATACGTACTGCTGTGGCAACCCATTTACCGCGAGTGTATTTTGTGTTGCATATTTGATTTGCTTAAAACTGCTAAATCATTGTACCGAGAAATTTCCACAACAATTTCACAATTTCACTCTTTAAGATGTCTATTGTTTGTCATGTATAGTTAATGTTATTCTTTTAGATTTTGTCGGTGATTTGTGCGGCTACATTGTACGTAGTCGAGAGTGGGATTTTTGTAAGAACACGATTGTAAAAGCTTGTGAAGCAGTTCCTTGGTAGACGCTAGCGTGAGTACATGTATTTTTAAATTCTTTTTTTATATCGTATTTGTTTCGCGTTTATGGTTTTATTTCGTCCATCAAGGAATTCGCTAAATAATAATTGTTATTATATTGGTGTGTGCACACTATATGTGTAAATTCATTTATTATTTTCGTGCAGGAAGATAGATTTTAGTTTTAATTCTCTCATTATAATTTAAAGAGTTAATTTTTCCGTATTTTCCATTTTACTGTTCCGTTGTGAATTTTTAATCACCTCGGGTTGGGTGAATAGAAGCATTGTTCTTGCTTTTAGTTTTCATTTTTGTATAATTTCTAGTGTTCCACGAATTTAGTTTGTTTTAATTTGATACCACGTGGATTGTTTTGAAAAAAAGAATTATCTTCCTGAACAAACTAATCGTTTCCTTTGATATAGGAAACAGCATTGTCCTATTGTAATTTAGAAACACGTGCAGTTTTTAAATTTAGGCCAGAATGCATTTTCTTCTTTGACACACATTCTTTCTGATTGGTGTAAATTAAAGAAGAAAGCTTAGAGAAGACTTCTGGTAGTAAAATATTGAAGTAATAATGATTCTAGGCCGAGGCGGTTGATTTTTAAATATGAGTTGGTGTTTGGTCTATTTAATTCCGACATTTCGGCAGTGTTTATACTGGCATCATCAGGGTAACCTTAATAAGACTGTGTTTACCAATTCCATAGTTGGCGATGGACATACTCAGATATAAATTGTCTATGTCTTCGTTTCTGCGACAAGATATCATTAGTTGGATGAGTCTCAAAAACATCTGCACATACGAAGGCAGTAACCGGCAGTAACTTTGAGGATACGGCATATAGTTGTCAGCGAAACGTCAGGGAACTTTAAAAAGTTCTTTTCTTTAAACGCAAGACCCGATTAAGCTGTTAGAACGAACACAAATAGCTGAAGAAACTTAAAACAGTATTTAGATGTTTCAATTTTTTTTGGAACAGATTGGATTGCAATATTGGGATACGGTACCTAAATTCATAAATGGTGTCGTGAAGTCCACAGCTTCTTCCCTTTCTGACGTAATGGTGAGATCTGTTATTGCTAAATCGGCTTTCTGCATAAGAAAAAAGTAATGAGGAACTATTCTTACTTTATATTGAGCATATTAAACTAATGGGCTGTAGTTCCGTATATGGATCACTGATTTGGCGATTTATATGTATTTTAACAGAAAGCTAATGATTCATCGATTTCAAGATGGCTAGTCCTTTTTTTATGTTATACTTTTGGAAGGTAAGTAGGACTACTTGCTTATCCACGTATTAGATTTCTTCTTTTTTTTTCGCGTGTTTTGTTATATTATTTGTTTAACGGCTCCTAGAAGATTCATTTTCAGATGCCAGGAAATGACAAACGGATTACTGAGAAGGCTGTTTGGACTGAACAGGACTTGTCGAGTGCATTTGATGAAGTAAAAAATGGAATAGGCCAAAGACAAGCGGCCAAAAACCACCACATACCATTTTTCTTCATTTCAGCAAAGATATGGGGAGAAAGCCAGTATTTACTAAACAGCAGGAGGCCGATATTGCTTCAAATGTGAAGACTTTAGCGAGTATGTATTATGGAGTGACTCCACTTCAGCTGCGAAAATTAGTTTATGAATATGCAGAGAGGCTACAGATACAACACAGGTTTAACAGGGGAAGTTGACTTGCTGGTAAAGATTGGTTAGGACGGTTTCTTAAGAGAAACCCTTCACTATCAGTAAGAACCCCAAAGGCAACAAGTTTGAACAGAACTAAAGGATTTAACAAGAGTGAGGTTTCTCTATTTTATAAAAATCTTGAGCAAGTTATGATAAAATATCGGTTCCCTCCCCATAAAATATACAATATGGATGAAAGTGGTTTTACTACTGTTCAAGAAACAGACAAAATTATTGGAATAAAAGGGCAAAAGAGAACTGGTGCTGTAACTTCCGGGAAAGGGGAAAGACTACAATAGTAATTTGCTGCATGAATGCAGCAGGGGGATATATTCCAGCTATATTTATTTATGCCCGTAAACGAATGGCTTCAACATTAGAAGTTAACGCGTGAACTAAAAATAGACTTAAAAACAAGAAATTTGTTAACCGAAGTATCTATGACCCAATTCGTGATAATTTTACAACGAACACTAATACAAAACGCAAGCGAAACGAAAGTTCCTCCTCAGAGTCGGACATAGAGCAGGATGATACTTGTCAAAACTCATCATATGATGACATGCTGCAAGAAGAAAAGGGTGGTCTTTGTGAAAAAAGGGAATTAACCATTGATAAGGAGGCAGAATTAAAAGAGAATGATTTTGTACTTGTTGTGGTTTCCAATAAAAAATCTAAAAAAGATTTCGTTGCGCAGGTAACTGAATTACGCAAGAAAGTTATAACAGTAAAGTTCATGCGGCAGTACCCAGGGTACCAAGTATATTTATTTTGTCGGTTGTTGATGATATTAGTTGTATTACGAAAGCTGACATTGTTGGAATATTAAGTCATTACAAAAACCTAACATATGGGAAACTTGTTTTTTTTTATATAACTAGACTGTGCCTTATAAATCCCGATTAATGTTTTTTCCACAAGTAGGTTGTATTTATTTGGTTACATCAGGTAACTTCTTGACCGCCATTAGCCATATGGGCGACCGTCATTACCCGATGCAAGGTGAAATGACAATCAAACACTGAATTTTACTTTTTCATTTTTCATTTTTACTATCTAGTGATTTTTGAACTCAGCGCATAAACATGTTTAGACAAGACATATATAGACCATTTAAAGCACAAATATGTTAAAATTGGTTCCAAAAGACGGAATTATGAACAATTTCCCTTAGGTGAACGTCATTCCCCCATTCTCCCCTATCTGCGAATATCTGCAGCTGATATTCCACAATATCAAAGATATCGTTGACAAAACGCAAGAACAGCAAAGGACCCAAATTGGAGCCCTATGGCACACTCTTGAAGTAATCAATCTATTTGCAGAATAATAACCATTGTAAGATACAAAAAAAAATCATGTCTAGTTAACCAAGCGTGGCTGATAGTCGAGTGGCTTGCACGCTCGGCTATCAGTGTGGAGTTTGGAGTTCAAATCTCACTGTGGTCAGTTACGATAATCGGTTTTTCCGGGGTCGTAATGTTGATTAGGAGGGGGATTTGACTCTGCGGAGGCCTGACAAGAAAAAGTTAGGTATTAAAACTCCTTAAAAAAATCATTAGTCAATAATGCACATATAAGTCACCAAATCTATGGTCCATGTACGGAACTCTTACCAAGTAGTGAGTTATTTCTGTTAAAATATGATAGCAAGGAGATTCACACATTTTTGTTCACTTGAATTAAAAAAAAAAAGAAAACTTTATGTAATCTGCGGACACTCTAATACCTTATCAATTAAATCACCGATCATCCCATCCCATTTCCCAGTGACCTTATTCTTGCTTCCGTTCGACTTGTCTTCTCTTATTATAAAAGTGTAGTTGAATTTCTCTAACAGCGACAACTCGTGGATCAAATCTATAGCGAAACCCTCATACCTGGCGTTCCCCACCAGACTCACTTGAGAATCAGTCAACATTCCATACGGTTCTGTCTGTAAAAAAGAAAAGAAAGTCGGAATTACTGCTGTGAATTCACACTTCATCCAATCGAATACGCACTAGGGCAGTGATCACTACGAAGGATAAATCATGGAGGTCGTAATCATCATCTCCCACTAGGAATTTTATTCCATCCGTTAGGTTCCAGGTAGCTACCTTCACAAGGCCATCTTCGCTCAATTCTATTATATCCAAGTTGAAATCTGTTCGATGACCTTCACTATCTAACTTGACTAGTCCCGTAATGCCGTCGAAAGAGGTCTGTAAAAGTATAATTAAAGCAAATTGTAATGCTTTCATTTAGACCATAGGTTCCCAACCTTTTAAGGACTACCGCCCCCTTTACAAGAAAAAAAATACCAACGCTCCCCTTTACATAATAGTTAATCATACCAATTTTATGTGTCGGTGTATTATCTATTAATAATCACAAATTAAAAATGAATGTGAAGGAAACAATCTCGCAAAAAGGGGTTGGAATACCTTTTGTAGGGTCTGAACTCTTTTGCGGGATAAGTAGCAGTACAATATTGAAGAAACTGAGAAATGGAGCAGAGAAAATCTAATTATTGGGAGAATCTCCAGGGAATGAGGCAAAGTAAAATTCTTCTGAGAACGAGCAATATTCGCATATTAACAGGCCATTGTAGACTGAAAGAATACCTGAGTGGACACCTTGGATTGGAAAAGGAATCTGAATGTAGATTTTGTGGGGAACAGGATGAAACACCCATCCACCTCTTTAGAATTGCGTAGCACTGTGCAACTCAAGGGCGTTGCACTTGGGAGCACGTGAAATGGAAGAGGGAGACTTACTTAACCTGGGGCCTTCTGATATCCTACACTTTCTAAAGGGAATAGAATTGGAAGGCCAGCTGTAAAACAGCAAGAATAGGGGACACAATAGATCTCTTAGGTCGCAATGTAACATCATCTTCCTCACATACATACATAAGTATGACAATATCATCAGCACACCCTTGTCAATCTATATCTAGATCAGTCAAATCATATGATTTAACAGAGACGATGCCTTTAATGTTAACGTCAAAAAATAGTTCAATGACTTAAAAAAAGGTATTATACTAAGAACATTTCTAGCAACTTACCATTTTCATGTAATTGAGTGCTGTAGAACCGTGGATCCATCCCTTCTTATCCTGGCATGCGATTTCGGGTCCACATCTAGTGTGTCCGGTAAGTGATCCAAACTCATCCTCAATAGATTAAGACCATCGATCGTTAGAGCAGTTTCCACTCTGAGCTCGTGTGGAGCAATAATTTGCGCGTGGGACGGATCCAATTCCAAATCGATTTGTTTCTGATTAATCATCCCCACCAAACGTTTGGTAGCTTCCGCTTCTGGATCGATGATTCGCACCTGAGAGTAAGATTAATAGTAAGTTTGATTGTTTGTTAAAGATATCCATTTGAGGTGCGTAGTTCATCGTCAGCAGATTTCGAAGCATAGTTTGAATTAACTTTTTTCCATAGTCTTCAGCATAAAAGATGTGAGATTAATTGGTTTGAATGATTCGGATGGTAGTATGTGTCCTTTCCAAGTTTCGGAATGAACACAACCCTAGTATCTCTCCAAGCCTTGGGAATGTAGCCCAACGGATGGCTAGCTCTAAATATCTCCAAGAGGGGCTCCATGATATCTCCAATTGCTGCCTGCAGCGAATCTTTGGAAACACTTACATCTGGTCCGAGATTTATACGGATTTTCAAAACGACTCAACTTGCCCAACGAACAAGATGAGGTTTTGAAAATATCGTTTGATTTTCCTTCCAATCATCCATAGACGCAATATTATACATCTAAAACATACAGAAGAACACTTGTAAAGGTTGAAAATCTCCATACCGAACAGAATCAGCACGTAGTAGATCATACTAATGATAACGCTTCACGGATTTGTCGGTATTTGTGGGCCCAGTCCTAATCAAACGATATCCATAAGGCTGGGGAAACATACAACGGTCTTCCAGCCAGAGGTATATGCCCTTGCAGCTGTGCAGAAATGATTGCAAAAGGGGGCTACATGAGGAGGAAATTAATATAATGACTGACAGCCAGTCTATCATTAAGGCAGTCTCGAACCCCGTAACTAGGTCAAAACTAGTTAGAGACTGCAACAATCCCTCAATGCACGAGACTATCCACGGTTATGTTTTGATTTGGCTGCCGGGACATTGAGGATATTTAAAGGGCAATCGTAATAGCCGATGAACTAGCCAAGGAGGGCTCTAAGACACACTTCATGGGTTCAGAGCCCGTATGTGGGATTACTAAGGATTCCGCAAGAAGGGAGATCTGGACTTGGTTAGATAAAGAAAGTGCAAAGAAATGGAGGTCGACTGAAGGTCAACTCTGTACCAAAGCGCCGATAGGGAATGGGGATGTTAGTTTCTCTGATAACCTACTCAAGCGCAGTAAGAAAGAAGTTAAAACCATTACTGGGTTGGTAACTGGACACTGTCCTCTGAAAAAACATCTATACAACACAGACCGTGTAAGCGAACCCGTGGTGTAGAAGATGCGAACTACAGGAGGAAACGAGTTTACTTGTAATTTGCACATGTGAGGAATTGAAGGTACTCGGGCAGAAATATTTCGGGAGAGGTCTATTGGAGCCCTCGAAAGTTCTCAAGTTCCCACTGGGCAAGATACTGGGCTTTATATAGAACACCAAGCTGCTCGAGTGGAAATAAGAGAATTAATAGGGATGGTACAATGAGTACCTAGCTCACGTGCCCGGACTTCAATGCCCACCCTAACTTTTACTGAATGAAAT